>VZRI01012217.1:0-122325 GCA_013397515.1 Upupa epops | reverse complement strand
TTATATTCCATAATCCAAGACAAGTAGTTTTGGAAAGCTTCAGCAGAACACAGTCTAACATCCTTGGTAACAAAAGTGGGATATAAACAAGACGTTGTGTCAGGTCTTCTACTGAAAAATGTACACAGGTCCACAGAATGGCACAAAGCAATAGGGATTGGTTTGCTCTGAGACCATATTTTTTTTGCCTGTGCTACTCTGTTCACTTGGTCAAAGCAGATCACTCTGCTAATGGAAGTATAAAACAAAGGACGCAATCAGTTTTCTACACATATTCCTAAGTGTGTCCTGTATTTCTACACACATTCCCATGTGTGTGCACTGTCTGTCAACCCAATTCAACATGCATAGACATTGGCTTCTCCTTTCCTCTTGACGTAAGCATGGGACGTAAAATACACTGCATCCCTTCAGTCCTTTCAACTTGGGTTTTTCCATAAATTGGAGTATTTCTGCTTTCCCTATTAAAAGAACCTTATTCGGTCACTGTCAGGAAACCAACATGCTATTTCCAGTTGTCTTCTCCAAGTTTTCATTTTTTAATACATCTGTAAAAATGGAGAAATGACAACTTGATTAGAGCCCTTGAGCTCACTATTTGGAAGGCCACACACAAATGCTAAATCACTCTTACCATGCCTCAGACTAGGAGGTTACAGTGATATATCAAGCATGTTAGCAGTAGAAGTAAGGAGGTGATTGTGCCCCTGTACTGTGCACTTGTGCAACCACACCTTGAGTACTGTGTTCAGTTTTGGGCACCACAGTATCAGAAGGACACTGAGGTGCTAAAGCAGGGCCATAGAAGGGCAATGAGGCTAGGAAGAGGTCTGGAAAACAGGACCTATGAGGAGCAGCTGAGGGAACTGGGCTTGTTTAGTCTAGAGAAAAGGAGGCTGAGAGGTGACCTTATAGCTCTCTACAATTACCTAAAAGGAGGTTGTAGCAAGGCTGCTGCTGATCTCTTCTCACAAATTACTAATGATAGAAAAAGAGGAGAAATGGCCCCAAGCTGCATCATGGGAGGTTTAGATTAGACATTAGGAAGAAGTCCTAATGTCTCAGCCCTTTACTGAGAGAGTGGTTAGACACTGGAACAGGCTACCCAGGGAGGTGGTGGAGTCGCCATCCCCTGTAGGTGTTTAAAAGGCAAGTAAATAGAACACTTGAGGCCATCGTCTAGGGGTTGGGGAGATGCTGAGATGAGGGCTGGACTTGATGATCCTAGAGGTCCTTTCCAGCCATGAGGATTCTATGATTTTATGATTAGCTGTTTTCCAGTGAGAACTTCAGTGGCCCTAAAAGTATATAGGAGGCAAAACTTCAATGTACTGTAAGAAGAGAGATACATTAAGAAATGCGGAGATTGGGCTCCTCAATAAGAGCTCTCAAGAGGGAAGAATGGTGAAAGCTGGCTCACACCCATGACAATAGCCTTTACAACAGGAAATAATGAGGTGGAGCAAGATGTACTCTGATCTCTCGCACACTGTGAAGCTTTTTCAACCTCAGAAAACAACTCATTAATATTTGTAAAGTGCTTTTGGAAAGGTCAAGCACTGTGTAAATAAATGTTATTGCTATGGTAAGAGAAAAGAAAAGGATTTTAAAGTAGTTGAAAAAATTATGCTACTTTCTATAATACAGCATTATATATCCTTATAGCAGAATAGATGCTTGTTCTTGTTACTTCACCTTCCCTTTACACATACCACAGTTTACAGAGAAAAATCATTTTTTTAACTATCCCAATACATTTAAACAACTTTTAAATATTTTTCACTACTGCAGAAATCTCTTCACAGAAACAACAGAAAAACAGCAAGTAGCAAACACATTTATGGCAGGAATTGTGTACACAAAAGGGTAGAAGCTTACGCAAATACAAATTATTTACACAGCACACAGGCACAAACATAGTGCACCTCATGCTCAGATTTTTTTGCAGAAGAAAAATCAAAGAAGCAAAACAACATTTGCCATCAGACTCTCCATTTGACACTGGTGCTGCTGTCTTTTCTCTGGAAGCCTCTCCTGGTCGCCAGCTGAACAAGTTCGTTCCAAAAGCTACAGTTGTCATATGGCAAAAAGAGCATAATATAAGGTCAGTGGTTTCACTATCATCCCCTAATGCACTGTGAAGCTCCTGGCACATAACCACAACTCTTGCCTTGACATCAGATTTCTCCATCCTCTCCATACAGGCCCTTCCTACTTTTCCACTCTACATAATGCCACACATCATCCATGTTTTTCTTTGATGACACTCCCATTTCTGATGCAGGCACCACCAACATCCTGAGGATCCATCTTATCTTTTGCTGTAATCAAAACTGGAACATGGTATTGAAGCAGTTGATCCAAACCATTCCAGAAATTGACAGTCTGTGATTCAGTGAAGAGCAAAGACTGGATTGTCTTTTCCTAAACATAAAATGTGACATGGCTTAATGCAAAATAGATGGCTGTTACTCAACAAAAGTTCTTGGACAACACTTTTCCCCTTGGAGTTTTTTATCATATTAGCCCTTTTCTCATTGGTTTCTTCTCCATAAATAGATGAATCATAAAATGCTATCAAATGTACAGCCCTAAGATGAGATCTGACCAAGGGGCACACTGCATCAGGAAGAGATGCATGGTTTTATCAGGAGGCAGCTTGGAGTTTATGTGCAGTACCATAAAGGGTTTCCAGCCCTCTTTAGTGAAGCACAGAGAGAAGATCTGCAGAGGTGTAATGTTTAGAAAAACCCTTTCTCTGAGATTAAAAATTTATTTTTCATTATGCCGCTTTCAGCTCACCTTTTTGAGGCTGCTGCCCCAAACATCTTCTTGGGTATGCTTTCATATATGATACAATGAGACATAACAGCTTCAAACTAGAAGAGAGTAAATTTAGGTTAGGAATCAGGAAGAAGTTCCTCACAATGACCATGGAGAGATGCTGTTACAGGTTGCCAAAAGAATTATAGGATACATTCAAGACTAGGTTGGATGGAGCTTTCAGCAGCCTGGTCTTGTGGATGGTATCTCTGCCATCAGCAGGAGGGCTGGAATTAGGTACTTGTTACAGGTCCCTTTCAACCCATTCTATGATTCTAGCAGATCATTTAGCAAGGTCCTACACCTGGGTTGAGTCAATACCAGGCAAAAACACCGGCTGTATGGTGAACAGACTGAAAGCAACTTTGAGCAGAAGGACTTAGGGGTGTTGGCCAAAGAAAAACTCGACATGAGCCAGCAATGTTCACTTGTGGCCCAAAGAGCCAACCACATCTTGGGCTACATCAAGAGCTACATTACCAGTAGGTTGAGGGAGGTGATCCTCCCCCTCTATTCTGCTCTCATGAGATCCCATCTGGCATACTGGATCCAGTTCTGGAGCCTCCAACACAAGATATTGAGCTGTTGGAAGATGCCCAGAAGAGGGCCCCAATGATGATTGGAGGGCTGGAGCACCACTCCTAGTGGAACAGACAGAGAGTTGGGGATGTTCAGGCTGGAGGAGACTCCAGGGAGATTTTACAGCAGCCTTCCCATACCTGAAGGGGCCTACGGGAAAGCTGAGGGGCTCCTTCCAAGGACTTGTAGCACTAGGATCAGGGGAAATGGTTTCATGATGAAAGAGGGGAGTTTTAGACTGGAAATCAGAAGGAAGTTCTTTACCATGAGGGTGCTGAGACACTGCAAGAGGTTGCCCAGGGAGGTTGTGGCTGCCCCCTCCCTGGAAGTGTTCAAGGCCAGATTGGATGGGGCCTTGAGCAACCTGGTCTAGTGGCAGGTGTTCCTGCTCATGGCAGGGGGGTTGGAACTGGATGATCTTTAAGGTCCCTTCCAACCTGAACCATTATATGAATCTATTAATTTGTCTGCTACTGACCGGGCCCAAACAAAGGACAGACTTTGGACACACCCTTTACTTGCAACATCCTAGACACTGAATGTTCAGCTTTGCCACAGCCACTCCATCTTGTGATTTTCTTTTTGTCATAGTTTATTAACATGATGTATTAAATATTTTTAATAAAGAAATAAGTCAGGGAGGGGTTAAGTTATGCCTCCTAAGTCATATATAGAGCTGTTGAAAGTGGAAAGTTCAGTGTCTGCTGAGTCTTTAATCATATTCTGAAGAACAAGAAACCACCAACACCGAAACCACATGAAAGTGACAGCCCTCAATCCAAAAGGAAATAAAATATAATCCTAAAACTATATAACTCAGTAGGACCCTAATTATAGTTTGCCTGATGATACTGTATGACACTATGTTATTGCAGTGTCATAAAACCAACTCTCTCGCATCCGTATTACATAACATCTATAAAGTGTTACATCTGTGCTAGACACAAGAAAGTCAAGAGTTCACAGTTAGCCAAGAAACACAAAATATGTCCTCCAGACACTTCACCCCATGAAGTGCTACCACAACAATCTTCTGAAGAATCCACCTGTCCCAAAGTGGTACACAATATGTAACATATGGTACGTGCCTCAACTATCTACAAAGTTTCTGATGTTAGCTATTTGAATATAACTTTTAGCATAACGATTTCTTGGAAAAGTAACACTTCCAAGAATAACAAAAGAAAAATTATCATATACTTAAGTCCTAACAATATAAAGAATCACAGTTGATTCATGGTGGAAATGAGAGAAACCTGGTTTAACTACAGTCTTTGTACTGGACAGCTCAGATAAAAGACTGGCAAAACTTGCTTTCACTTTCTGTGGTTTCAAACCTACAGCAGGTAGGGTCCAAGAAAACGTCAACATGGAAATACGCGCCTGAGACTTTGCAGCCATGTACTGAATATACAGAGAATCTTACCAAACTCCAAGCCAGCATAAAATAATTTTAGAAATACTGAGCCAATACATTTAGATACAGGAAAGTGTAAATATTTCCCTTTCTAATCTCCAGATTATGGACATTATTGAATAGACACCACCCATTTTTCATGTCAGTCATCTGAAAGAACCAATTAGATAGCACCTTTTTATACAGAAAATTCAAATTCAACATGAAGCTTGTACAACAAAGTGTAAGCAGAGTTAAGCCATGGTCTCTGAGGGCTCCTCCTGGGACAGAGGGCTGATATAGGACAGAGAGTGACTACATGCATGTAGCAAAGGAAAAAGGCTAGTAGATAGCAAGGAAAGCAGCTGCAGTCATAGGTGGGGTGCAGGGGAAAGGAAGAGTAAGTTCATGGTTAGGAAAACCCAAAACCATTGACATAAAAAAACCATATCCTGGTCTTTTTCATTCAGCATTCTCAAGAAAACAATCTTTCAAGTAGACTCACACAAAGAATTGCAATCTTTTAGGAAACCCATGTACTCCACCTGAAGATTACCACAAGAGCTACAAACACTGGCTAAATGTAGACCATCCAAGAGGTCAGCTCATGAGCCATATAGGTCACACTGGGACACTTCCACCTGGCCCATCACCTGGAAGGTACACAAAACAGCTGCTCAAGCAGAGATCACAGACCAAGCAGCTGCATACCTCCTCGTAAACAGTCTGGCACACTTCTGCAGAGGCCTGGGGCATGACATTTGGTGCCAAGGAGGAGGGAAAGCACTTCACGGTTCTGGATCCCAAATTTAACCTCAAAAACTTAAGCAATCCTATCCCTGAAGTCATACCATATTAAGTTACTCAAAACAGATTTTAAGCCAAATTTAATTGAATATATAGTAGACTGTTTTCTGTAAGCTTATGAGAAAATGGACTGTGTCCATATTTTTTTTTAAATCCCATGGAAACCAATTAAATTAATTAAGCTCTCTCTACCAAGTTTCTTATTAAGTAATGCTACAACACAAAGATGGCTGTTAAAAAATAAGTAATCGATTAATGTAGAGAGTAAACAACAGTGAAGAATGTTTCCATAGTAAAAATACTTTAGTGTTAAACAGAAGATATCTGGACTAAAGACTCTCTGAAAATAATGACTTGTTTAAGTCACACAAAACTGTATTGTTAGATTTACAATGTGACAAAAGAATAACTCATTATTCTTAGATTTTTGGGACTCTGAGAGTGCCCAAGTTGAGAGTTTCTTCAGATCTCCTATGTAATGGCCTAAATTAATAGCTCCTTTATATTGGATTCTGGATTTTATAGAAGCTCTTTTTGCATGGCCAACTATTAAAGTGTAACTAAACGCCACCCTATTCAAAGCAGCTTCCTCTAATCTGCTTCAATTTCTGTATTTCTATTTACCAAGTTCCTTTTTTTTATTTTTACTGATAACTCCAACAAGCAACCCTTTAACTCCTCAGGGTGAAGAATTCTCTGGTTCTTGATTAAGCTTCCCTCATTTCTTTTCAAGCCAGCATCATATTTTTCAGTGTAAGACCCCCAAACCAACTCATTCCAGCAAGCGGTGTCACTAACAAAATACACAGCAGGAAAAAAAACTATTCCCGCTTCATGCTCCCCCATGAAGAGACAGACTGTAGACTCATCCTCCATCTGAAATAGGTATTGGTTACCCACTGCTTCAGTAAGTCACTGTTTTTATAATGTAGTTTAAGTGACCTAAATCTTTGCTTCCTATTAATGCAATGTTTCATTTAGCCTATTAATACGAACCCTGCACAAGTGAGTTGATCTTATTATGCAGCACAGATCACTCTTTGAAATTGAGTTCCTCTTATTATGTATACAGTAACAACCCTTTGTTCATCTAGAATCTGAACATTTAAGAGCTGAATTTTGAAAAGAATCAATGCCAGTCTGACCATAGGGCTTCCTCCACCATTATCCATTAAGGGGTCAAACTGTGATATGCATACATACTATGTAAGAATATAGGAGAGATGAGATTTAAAATGCCTCAGAGGGGATTTTTTTCTTCCTCTGAACAGAGTTGAGGGGCTAAAATACCATTAGCTATGGGAACCCTCATGTTAATCTGAAATCATGTTACAGAATCTGAAATTAATTCAGCTGCCAAGGAACTGTTGCCAACATTTGATGCATAGAAAACAAGATCTCCCTCATTTGGCCAACTGGGACAGTGGATTATCTAAAGTCAAAAAACCAAAAATAAGATCAGCGGCATTCCCTTAGCTCACAGGGTAAGATTGTCAGCTCATGCAATTTGCATTATCTTGGACACAGAGGACATAATTAGCTTTTGTGAACATTTCCAGTTCTTAATTTCCACAATCATAAGCACTTCTAATTTGAGGATGCTTTGTGAATACAGAACTTTGATTTGGTACAGCCATTCCTAAGAAGTAGCCTGTTTTCACACCTGGCTCAGGCATGGGCAAAATCTTATGTCCAGGAAGGACATAAGCTACTGTCCTCTAAGAAATACTTCTCTCTTGTCCTACCACATTCATGGCAGAATTTTTGTGTACTTGATAATGTTAGGTGGAGCTCACTCCTGTTAACTTGCCTTGCATTCTCTTGACAGCATAGAGACCTCCAAACTTCACCACACACTTTGGCATGAAACTTCTAGTTTATGAGCCCATTGCAGAATGGGTATGTTAGAAAATATCTCTTCCTAAAGCTGGCAACACCTATTTTCATTTGTCACAGCCAGTGACAATCAATGAACACAGATAATAATAATTAATAGCACTAAGCCTGTGCCAGGGTTGGATGTCAGGAGGAATTTCTTTACTGAAAGGATTGGAACAGTGAAGTGGTTGAGTCCCCATCCCTGGAAGTGTTTAAAAGGAGGGTAGATGTTGGGTTGGGGAACGTGGTTTAGTGGTACTGATCAGGCTAGGAAAAGGTTGGATTTGGTGATCTTGAAGGTCTCTTCCAGCCAAAACCCATGCTACGACTCTAATATATTTTAAACATAAAAAAACTTACCAATTGTATTTAAGCCTTACTTATGTTCTTTAGATCAGTTGTGATGTGAAAGACATCTATCAGGCAGACAAAATTATTCTAACCAAAAATATTTAAAAATTGATAATTATATTTTCTGAGAGCACTCTTTCCTTCTATCAAGTTGTGTGAACAAATTAATCTAAGTACAGCCTTCTCTCTTAAACCCACAGCTTTACCTTAAGGGATGTACATCATGAAGTTAAAAGGCTTTTGAATATCAATACACCACTGTACCCAAGCAGCGACATCATCTGATTTCATGTCTCAAACTAAACTTCATTTCAATTCAATAACAGCACACCGGAAACCTCAATCAAAAGCTGAATAAATTAAATACAAAAATGCAAAGAACTAAGAGTTACTGAAATGGTGTTTTAAATAGACATTAAGTATTTAAAATATTTTAGTAAATTATCCATTTGGATTAGTTCTCAAGTTTTGTGTCTGTCGATTATTATCTTGGTCTCCGTTACTTTTCTTGTCTGCGCTTTCTAGGGAAGAGTGCTGAAACCCACAGTAACAACCTGAATTACTAAAAGATTTAGGGACAGATTAAGCCAGCTTTTCAGTAATGATAGTATTTTCTCAAAAGCCCATGGAGGTCATGACTTGCTTTAATGACATTGTTTATTACACTGAAGACACTGGCAAAATGTGACTTAGACGGATGAGGTGTTTCAGCATGGAAAACATTAGTGTGAATTGTGCACCTTACTCAGATCTCCAAAAGACAATAGCCTGTTCCTCCACAGTGATCACAAGTGATCATATTCCTTTCAACTACATTAACTCACGCACACCATAAAGTAGGCCAGAAGCTGCTAGAAAGCCAGTCTTGCTAGAATTATATGTGACCCCCCCACCTCCTATGGTTTCAGATCTAATAAGATCTTCCAACAGACAGAAACTGCAAAGTGTCATGCGAGGATAAAGGATGAACACAATCCAGAAAGCTAGCTAAAGACTACAGTTGCTTTCAATCCGGGGATTTGGAGACCAGTCAGCCAGCATGGTACATCGGGTAAAACCAGCCTGTGAGCACTAAGATCCCAGGAATAAATGAACTGGACAGCACAGTTCCTTCCAGCAGACCTCTAGGAGATCTTTTCCTTGTGAAAAATTCACAGTGCGAGATGTTTTTTCAATGTATAGTATAAAAACAAAATCCCCAGTGAAAAGCTGCTATGTTGAGCAACCAAAACAAAGATTCTGAGGACCCACGTTGTCCTGTGGAACCAGAAGACCCACATGCTGCTCCATTTGAACTGAGAGCCCACAAGACAGAAGGTAACAACAGCATAAAAGACAGTGAGACGTAGGAAGCCTGTCAAGCTGTTCACAATACATCCTTATAGTGAATGAAGGGTAAGCACCAGGACAGATGGCTGAAACTTTTAAAGCCTACTGGTGGGTTTTTTTTCCTTTTGTAATCAGATGTAGCTGTAGAGATTAGTACAACACAGTCAACAGTTTGAGGATTACACCAAAATTAATTTCTCTCTGTGTGTATATATACATATATGCACACATACACACTCTTAAATATACAAACTATATTCTGTTTCATCTCCAACTAGGATATTACTTCAATTACTGTCAAATCTGACCTCTCCAATAAATGCCACACAGTAGAAAAACCCTCAGGGCATTAAATGGACAATGTGAGGCAAGCAGACACTCCATTCTACCATACCATGTCTCTCTCCATGGGTCTTAAATTGATTTTGAAAACCATATTAGTGGCAAAATACTGCACCCTGTAAAAAACATTCCTAAAATGGTATGACACATTATGATCTAACATTGACTACAGGAAAAAACACCTTAATTTTTCTCTCAAAAAAACCTAACAACGGTGATCTAGACAACAGAGGAAACAAATTCCAAACACACTCAAGGCAAAATACCTCCTGAAGTAATTTCACCTATACATATCACAGTGATGGGTGTCTCTCCCTAAATACCACGGGTACATGTAGAATATTATTTTGTTCAGCTATATTGACTTGACTAGAAGCATACTCAGAGTAAGGATTGTAGTACAGGGAATAAAGAGAATCATAATATTCATAATAGCTTTTGACTTGGGGATTCAGAAGACATCCAAGGAGCATATTCTAGTTAATTTACTTTGATAAGTGAAGATTAACCCCAGGGAAATAAAAATAATACATTCAAGGATTCTTTCTACCCCTCATGTAATTGTTTCTATTGTCACAGATTCATTAAATCCGTTTGGTAAACCCTTAACTACTATACTACTGTTGTATTCAAGATAATAAGGCAGCCTACAAAACAACTCTCCTGAATAACAACCATTCATAATTGATAAATTACTAAAGGTCATTCTAATGCACAGAGAGAGTAACTAGAGCACAGTTGAAGTGCAACCAGCAGTGATGGAAGCTCAACTAACACAGACAAAAGTATCCTGGTGCCAAAGGAAGAAAACCAGCTTTAAAACAATGCTTAACTCTTCAGGCACTTTGTTGTACCGTACATATCAGTTCTCAGATGAAATTTGCA
Source organism: Upupa epops (assembly GCA_013397515.1). Lineage (NCBI taxonomy): Eukaryota > Metazoa > Chordata > Aves > Bucerotiformes > Upupidae > Upupa > Upupa epops. The sequence continues at coordinate 111,935 of VZRI01012217.1, read as the reverse complement.
TTCCAATAAACGTGCACTTTCCACAAAAAAGCTTGGCAAATGGTTTTACAAGAAGGTGGCAACGCACACCTGTCTGACAGAGCAAACCCCACTTGTTTTATATCATGCTCCTGAATAATCACTACAGTCCCCTCCCCAAACTGTTTTCCAAAATAACCACAAGGTTTTGCTGTTGGTACTGTGCCAAACACACCATGTCCTCACAGTCACTCTCTTCAGTATTTATTATGTATATCCTCCATCAGACCATGATCAGCTACAGTTCAGAAGCATAATAGGCTAAGTTTCAGCATAAAGACTGAAGTACCGAAACTTACTGTTGCACGTGCCTGCTAAACTTCTCTTGACTCGAAGGGTTCCTTGGTTTATTTCTAAGCTCAATTTCTACTGCAGCAACAAAATACTCTTGACACTTTATGGTAGACATTCACACTATCTGAATACCAATATTTGGATATTGTAATCACTATGCATTGGTGTTCTGGTACTGCCCAGAAAAGTAGATGCCTATCTCTGAAGCAATCTCCTGCTTATTTACTTCCAACAAATCTCTTTAAGCCACAGGTATCAGAGAGATGCTGAATGGTGGGTGTATTTAACTGTTTTCCTATCTTTGGCTGATTATTTGAATTTAGGATCTTTCCTTCACTTACTTCCACTATGGTCAGCCCAATACTCAGATATTTTTCTCACATATGCTTATGGGTCCCCACAGATTTCCATTATGTGGTTAGTGCAGTTCAACATCTAAGAAGTCCCAGCAGTGAAGGTAAGACTCCTCTCCCAGGCTGATTCTTTGGTACTGATCATAGATTGAGTTCACCAGCCAGCTTTTCTCTCAGCCACGAGTTTCTCTCTCTCTTCAATTTCTCAAAACTTAATAAAACTTCCATTAAAATTCTAATGCTTTCATTACTTTGTTAGATACAGCTGAAAGGAACAAATAAATTCAAGACTATGCAGTGCAGATTAACATACAACAATAGAACAAGATTGCAAGTATTGTTTCCATAAGAAATCAGGATAAACCATTTTCTCCTAACCTCTGAACAACACAGTTTACCATAGGCTTGCAAACTTCACTTCTGACTTCCAGGACAGAAAGCATTTTCATGAGGAACAAACCAAAAATATACCAAGGCAGAAGTGTTAAAGGCACAGTAGTTCAAAAGCCATTGCATTGTCTGTCTATTCCATCAATCTTTCATTCAGCTGTTGGCAGTCACTGCTCAGCCTAACCAACACAAGGCCAAACAAGAGCCCCTCTGAAGGAAGCTGTACTGTAACCCTAGCTGAGGATCTAGACCCATAAACATAAATTTGTAAACAGCTTTTAATTCCTCCTTTATTTAATACAAATAAAATCTCCATCAATTTCATGTAGTTACTGGTTTTAGTCTCTAAAGTAGAAATAAATAGTAGTTTCTGAAAACCTGGGCAACAAAAGGAACTAAAATTTGTTTGGGTTTCCCTACCACCACCACTCCTTCCCTTAACTGGAGGCCATTCTCACTATCCTTTCAAGACTTCCTCAAATCCTTGACAGACTTCCTCAAATCCTTGACAGACTTCCTCAAATCCTTGACAGACTTCCTCAAATCCTTGACTTGAAACAGCTGTTCAGTTCCACACGATACTTTACTCACAGCTCTCATGACTCTCTCAAGCTGTTTTGTGTCAAGTCCTGTTTTATCCTAACTATACAAACTCTATATGACAAGGACTTAGTCTATATTTAGAAAATCCTGCATATAGTGTTGTGTAAGTGCTTTATGATTTCTCTGGTGTTCAGCTTGAGCATTTCCAAAGTCACATGCATTGTCCTGGGCAATTACAAACTCAAAGGAAAGAAGAAATTATTGATGTGGGTAGAGAATTACTTCCTTTACAGACACTTTCTTAATTCCTTGACTATTTTCAAAGCATATACAGTCACTATCAAATACCCCTTGTAGGATCTCAATCAAATGCAAATGAAAGCACAAGAAAACAAATGGAAACTAAAACTCTCACACTCTGCCAACCTTCTTCAATGAACAGTATCATGCTAAGGCACATCTAAACTAGAGCTACAAATAACCTGTGTGTTGCTAATAGACAGCTTTGAAACATCTTATCCCAGACACATTAAATGTCTTAAAACCAAGAATAGTAGAATTTTGTTGTTGTTACTCTCCCCTCGTAAATTATTAAATATTTAGAGATCTAAGGGTACATTTTGAAGGCTGTGAACTTATGCTTGGATTAAATTAAAGAAATTAGAGAAATCAAATTTTCTGAAGCACTCACTATTTCATATGTAGAACAGAGCACTGCTTTCAACTAAAAAAACACCACAACTTACAGTCCTTTGTGCAAGTTGGAGGGTAATTTATATATACGCATGGTTGCAGTATTTACCCCAGAAAACTGATCCCAGTGGTGTCTAAGCAATATTATGTCTCTCTGTATCACATAGGATTCATTAGTTAATAGCTTCATTCAAGACTTCATCTGCTAGCATTCTCAATTTGAAAGAGTTACAGGTATAAAATATGCATGTCTTTTGACAAAGATGATTCAGATGCACAATCAAGTTATTGGGCCTTTAGCTGTGTCACATAGGGTGGCTGTTTGCATGCTCTTAGATCATGTCACACACAAAATGAAAAGAGTTTAAACTAACTTTTCTGCACATTACAAATACAGAGAAGTGTAGCAGAGCTGGAGGTGTGACAGTCCAAAACAGACTTGTGTCTTCTGGCTCTGATTCTGCCTTTACAAGTTTAATCTGTAACAAAACCTATAATTAACACACAGATGTACATTACTCCCTTACTCAGGGCCATGACCAAGTACAAAAGCCTACCATGAAATTTGCTGACACAGTCAGTCACCAAAAATGTATTTAGCCAAAATCAGGATGTTAAAATGAAATTTTAGAAAGGACAGAGATTATCTTGTGGCTAATGTGAATAATCCCTGAATTTCATCTAACAACCTTTGTGTGGTAGAGTTGAACAAAGGCACAAGGAATGTACCAGCTAATTTTTCTTTCATTCCCCACTACATCTTTTCTTTTTCTTCTCCATCTCAGCAGTTGTTATAAAACAAAGATTAGCAGATTAAAATAAGACATTTGTGGAGTCAGCTCTCCACAGCTGACAAACTAATTCCTCTAGATGCTTTTTACTTCCTCATCATCTACTCCATATGCATGTTTTCTGCAATGGGCTTTTCAATTTTATTTTTAAATAAGTTTTACAGTCTTCCCTCTACTTTCAGCAACTTCAATTATTCATCAACTTCAGAAAATTTGAAATCCAAGTAATCATTTTAACATTCCTGATTGTTTTAACTTTTGCTCATGCTGGACTTCAGGAAAGCTCCAAATGCCTTGCTTCCCATGAGATATTGTGTCTTTGTATACTTATCAGTAGTACAGAATAGGTACCTATAGGTGAAGAACTGCCAATCACCACCCCTCAGCAACATCAAGAGAAAAAATGTCACTGGAAGAATCTGCTTATCAAGACCACTTATTAATATTTCTGTATACTGCAAATAAAATTAGTTTGTTAGAACTTACATCCTTTTATACATAAAGTTCTTAAAGCTTTTGTGTTAACATCAAAATAAGTATTATTCTTCTTGCACAAACTAAAGAACTAAGTATGGTGGCAACCATAACATAACAATCCTGCCAAAAGTATTTCCATTATACTTTTGCCACAATGCCATCAGTTGGTCAGCAAGAATCCAGCCTGCATATTTTAAGCTTAGAAAACCCATTAAAACAGCGATCGAGGGTCCAATTCAAATCAGCAGCAGTTCTGCTACTGGTTTTAAATGGCCAAAACTTCTCCAAGAATTTATAGCAAAACATTGCTTTTCCCATCTCTGCTCAGCTGTCACATAGTTAAAAAAATATTAATACAAAGCACCCGGATAAATGAGATAGGGTACTTCAGCAATATCCCTCTCAATTAGCACTGCACTACTGAAACACTCACGAGAATCTGGAACTACTGCCTAGCATCCAGAACAAAAAACACAAAGCACAGACTGCTGGTGCGTTTAGTTCCTTGATGAAGAGGTAGAAGCTGCAATTACCACCACAGCACAGGACACTTCTCCCAGCACTTTCTGGACATGTTTTGTTCTGGTGACCACATCTTTCTCAGGGTGAGAGATTTTGCTGATATAGCTAACAACGTCACCTTCAAATGATGTTAAACTGTCAGTTTCATAGATGTCATTGCTTCAGTTTGTTTCAAACTCCAAGGGTTTCACCACATCCCAAGCAGCGCACAGATAAGGAAACAGTTGAATACTTCCATACTGTCATCCAAATTTAAATCTTACTGTACTCCACAAAACTAGTAAATCACTTGATCTGCTATTTTCCCAGTAAAAGATGTAAAGAGATCACAGCCAGACTGCACATCAAAGAAGGAGCACAAAAAGACCCTAAAACAAGAGTGAAAGAAGGGCTGGAAATGCACTATTAGCCAACGTACTTTTCAGAAAAAATTATTTATATTATTATATATGCAAAGAGTATTTTTCTAAAGTGTTTTCTCAGTCTGGCACAACTGGATCATCACACTGGAAGACAGATGTAACCCTCAAAAGCAGTACTGACTGAGCTGGATCTCAAATTCCTGGTATGCTATAGCATTATAAAAAATTAAGTGGTATTTCTTTAAATAATGTAAAAGTGTCATTAACTCACAGAGCACTGAACTGCTTTCTCTCAAATTTAGCATTGAAAGGAAACAAGAAAAGCTTTTTCTCCTAGACTGAAACAAAACAGCCTGCTAATAATTACTTTTTATAAAGAAATTGCTGCATAACTTTACACCCAAATCCTACAACTGCATCCACAGTAAGTTTCCACCACTACATCCATTTATCACAGCAACACTAACACCGTTTAGTCATTAATATAACACTAAGAATTAAATTGCATATTCCTGTTCAACTGTCTTTTTGTATCACAGATCAACTGTGTGACTTCAATGCAATCATTGCTTTTATTTTTAACTCTTATCTAAAAGGAACTTCCTGCGTCCCAGCTTATGCCCATTGCCCCTTGACCTGTCACTGAAAACAATTGAAAGCAGCCCGGCACTATCGTCCCTACAGTCACCCTTCAGGTATTTATAAGCCCAGTGTATGAATGCTCCTCTCAGTCTTGTCAAGGCTAAACAGTCCCAGCTCTCTCAATCTTTCCTCACAAGAGATGCTCCAGGTCCCAAATCATCTTCAGCGCCCTCTGCTGGTCTCGCTACAGTAGATTCCAGTCTCTCTTGAGCTGGGGAGCCCAGAATTGTACTGTAGCCGTAGAGGGGAGAGTAGAGGAGGAAGATGACCTCTCTAGACACATGAGCTACACACTTCTTAATGCACCCTAGAATACCATTAGCCTTCTTGGCAACAAGGGCACATTGCTCACTCATGATCAGCCTACTGTCCACCAAGAATATAAGATCTTTCTTCTCAGGGCTACTTTCTAACAGATCATGCCCTAACCTGTGCTGATGCATGGGGTTGTTCCACCCCACATGCAGGACCCTACACTTGCTCCTGCTGAATCTCATTTGGTTCCTTTTTGCCCAGACTCCAGCCTGTCTAGGTCATGCTGGATGGCAGCATAGCCCTCTGTTGTCAGTGACTCCTTCAAGGTTTGTATTGTCCATAAAGTTACTAGAATACACTCTGTTCCCTATCCTGGTTGTTGATGAATATGTTGAACAAGACCAGACCCTATACTGACCCCTGGAAAACACTGCTTGCCACAGGCTGCACCATTGAGAAATATTCTGAGCTGTATCACTTAACCAGCTCTGGGCCCACCTCATCTAACCCACACTACATGAGTTTCCCAATTTCCCATCGATGAGGAAAGTAACTGCCTGCTCATACCTCAATATTCACAGGGACTTCCATAGCAAAAATACTGAGCAAAAACTCCCTAAATCTGTAGACAACACTGGATATGTGGATACAAATGATCACTCAGTCTTATGACACACCTCAGTAGTGAATTGGGAGTTTCCTAGCTGTGGGGTTTGGGTTGCTTTTTAGGTTCTTTGTGCAGAATTATAAAACACATGCAACACCACACATTTTAAAAATGTTTGCCTTTTCCATGACTTTTCTGCTTTTACCTATTGCTTGCCTGTGGCTTCTTTCCCTTTATATGATCATCATATGTTACTATAAAACTACTATCCAATGCAGAGAAGATTACAGTCCAGGTAGAAGCAGCAGACTTTGTAGGAAACATGAACATTTTGTTGCCATACAATGGAGAAGTAACACTACAGTCTTCAGTCATAGACTGTGTCAATTTCTATTACCTAAGCCATACATCTGCCATGTAGTGCAGCAAGAAGTTGTTGAAACACAGTAGGTACAAGTAACCACAGGTTTAACCAGCAAAGAGCTAGAGATTTAATACAATTTCATGTGAAATATATGGCTGAATCTTCCATAATCTCAAAGTTACCACCCTTGCTGAAACATGGAAATAGACATGGAGTGTTACATGCACAAATCACACTACACATTTCAAGCACTTACAAAGTCTGTACTTTAAATGCCACCTCACAAAGCCAGCACATTCAGTAGCTAAAGTCTAATACAGAAATATATTTACTTTATCAAGATAACCCAGTTTATAATTACTGCATTTATTTGGCAGTTTTCTGCAGTGATAGAGAAAAACTGATGACACTGCGTAGTTATTTCTCAGGAAACAAATATAGCCCCTACTTGCCATTATTTATATATACACTTCCTTGTGCTCCCCGCTTGGTACTGAGAAAACTATTCACAAGGGGAAGACCTGAGGCACTTTATCTTATACAAACACAAATTCTCCAAGACAAAGCATATAGTTCTGTTCTCCTCCACAACAAGCTTGTAGTAATTTGAAAAAAATGCATGCACTGCTTATTAGCTTCACTAGAAGCATCTGCAAGGTTTCTTTTAGGTTAATAGTTCCACTGACACACAAATGCTATTTCATCACTTGCTTTACTTCTACTAATCAACCGCAGAAAAACAACTGTGCAAATTTCACTCCTCACCTTGCCTCAAAGGTCTGTGACCACCTAGCAAACACACTCTGCTTATATCAGACCACCTCCAGAAGCACAGTGAAAACACACCAGGAACTTGAAGTCAATAAAAATGTTAGTTTTGCAGAGCAGAATGTTTGTTTTGCAAAATATGCAAACGTTTATTTTTTCAAAATCTACCACTAATTTTGACAAAAGACCTCTCTTGGTGAATTGTGTCTGTGCAATTTACCTCCACACATAGAAACCATACATAGACTTTATGCAGCTTTGAACGTCCACACACTCTAGATGAGTTAATTCTACAAAGCCACAGTATCTTCCATAAACCTCCATGGAAGAACAGGGCTTTACAGATAGAGGAGTGACTTATCCAAAAGTAGCAACATATCTACACCTCACAATGTATCAAACACTCTTTCCAGCAAACACTGCCAAATAGAAGCTTCCTGACATCCAGCTATTAACTACAAAGACTTGTTGAGGCATTACCTTTAAATCCAGAGAAAGTTTAACCACACACAGCTTACGCAGCATGAGAGATCATACTCTCATACAACCATATGCTTAGACCTGAGGATGTAGAAGATGCTTTTTTAGCATCATCTATGACTATGAGACTTTAAAACCAAACACTGTCTTCTCATAAACCTGTTGTGGTATCTTACCCTATGTTGTCCTTCTGATATAGCTCCCCATGTCTAGCCTCCTTACTCAGGCCTGCACCAAGCTCTCCAGAAGGCAGACCTTGCTCAAGTCAATTCGCACCAGCTATTGCAAAAAGTCCTGCCAGTGACAACAGGCAGGGCTACAAGACTTCTCCCATAAGGTGACAAAAAAACTCTCTCAGTAAAGTGACAGAAAAAGGTGCGTTTAGTATCCAAGACAAACTGGAAATCCTTCAAACAGCAGAGACCACTGCACTCTGGACTCCGAGGAGCAACAGAACTCAAATTTGCAGAAAATCTCTCATTGTTAGTATGATGCATTTTCTGCAGAACCTGAACAGCCCTATTAACTTGTACTGAGACAGGACTACTTATGTTGCTCTTCATTTGGGATGCTAGAGATGAATAATAACTTAATGGTGAAAATAGTCATCATCACTGTGTTTGTAAGAGAGCTTTCTAAACGAGTTGTTCCAGGTCTGGGTTATTTCAGGTCTGAGTCATCCCTTCCCTTTTCCATTTCCACGAAAACATTCTTGAAATATTTTTTACTGTTCCTACACTAGATTTCTGTCTAACAACAGGATAAAAATCACAGCTACAGCATGTCAACGCAGAGATATCAGTAACAAAAAAGAACATTATGTATGACTACTGCTATCTACATAAATACAGATACTCCTGTTCTCTGTACTACAGACACATACTATGAGTTGTAACAGAGGACAAAACCCTCCTGGATGATTATGTACAATGTCTTTGCTCTCTGAGCTTTTCCAGTTCATTAATATTTCACTTTTATATATTCCTCAGCTGCTTTTACAACATGTTCCTTTCTGTCCTTCTTAAGTGTGAGCAAAGAGAATTGTTTGAAGTTAACTAGTAGACCTTGCCTCACATCCCCACCTCCATGCCCCCTGAGAGTCTAACACTTCAAGTGCAATATAGACTAGACAGGAAAATACAGTTGGCATAGGAAAGGGTAAGAGGAGATTCAGAGTTCTCCCTTCTAGTTACATTCAACTATAAAGGTGTGCAATAAGAAAACAAAGTGCATCGCAGTTTTTCTCCAGACCGAGCCACTTCATGCTGTCATTTCCCAAAGCAAAACATATATAAAGCTGCAGTGGCGAGGTTCCCTTCTCTGTAGAAAAGCAGAGCCATCCCGAGACAACTCGAAGAAAACATTCTTTTCCAAACCACACGTAGAAGAATGCTCTGACAGGCAGGAGAAGCAACACAAAAAACAGCCAGAGGAAACACAGAATTTTCACGAACCTCTTCCCTAACCAGCACAACCATCACCATCTGCTCCACTTTCCGAGCGTGCCATCCGGATCTGGAAAGCATTGGCATCAGCACCCAATAGCTCCTGCCCCCAACCCCACAACAGAGGCCACCTATGCTCGGCAATGTCCAGCCCTGCCCGTTCAATTTCCTGCAGCCGCTGCCCCGTCACCTGCACAAGTTAATGGGGGTTCTCTAAGGAACCGGGTGGGAGGTAGGGAACGACCGGAATCAAACACCTCTTAACACCCGACACCCACCAGGCCGGAGCCCAGCGAGGTACAACCACACCGCAGCCCGGGCCCGGCAGCCCCGCACCGGCACCTGGGGCCTCCCCCCGCAGCACCGTGGCGCCAGTGACACCTGCGGGCACCGATCCATTGCCCGCCCCATCGCACTGCTGCCCGCGCTCCCCCTGTACGCCCTCTTTAATCCCCGCCGCTCCCGGAGCGCCGCTGCCGGGGATCAGCGCAGAGCTGCGGCACTGGCACCACCGATCCGCCAACGCTGCAGCCAGCGGGGAAGGCGAGGCCGGGTCCCAGGGCGACACCTGCCCGCACCCCGCAGCGCCGCCGCACCGCCACACCCCCGCCCCTCTCCCTCTTGCAGGGTGCGCAGTACCGCCGGGGGCGGGAGCGTTACCTGCCCACTCTGCTCCGGCCCCGCAGCGCTCCGTATCCGCCGCGGGAACTGGGACCCTCCTGGAGCCCTGCGGCACCGCCGACGGGCAGTGGATGAGGAGCAAGCGGGCGGGCGAGCGAGTGGTTCTTGCGGGGCGAATAATCCTCTCGGAGCGACGGCGTCCCGGCCGGCAGGTCGGTATCAGTCGGTGTGTCTGTCAGCGTGTCCGTCAGTCATGTTGCGGCCGGGCACGCGCGGGTGCGTATGCGCGCGCGGATTGGTGGCGCGTGGGGAGGGCGGTGGCGGGGAGGGGCTTCCTCGAGGGGGCGGGGCAAGGCCGCCTCCGGTTGCGTCCGTGTGTTGGGCTGTGTCCGTGTAGCCGAGTTGTGTCCGTGTGTCTGTCTGACTGTGTCCGTACGTGTGCTTGAGCGTCCATTTCTGTCTGTGTTCCTCCAGACGCATGGCGGTAGCGTGGCGGGGAGTCCTGCGTGTATGCGGGGGTCGCCGCGTGTCCCCATGCCCCAAGTCCTGTCGCACCGCCCCGCGTTGCCACCTGCGGGCGCTGCCCCTCCGCGGTGCGAAGCAGCTCCAGGGGCAGGCGGGTGAAAGACCCGAGTGTGCTCGGGAGGTAACCGGGCTCGGCTCCCTCCGGTGCGTTCACACCTGCCGTCTGCTCTGGGATTGTTATTTTTTTTTCACATTCACAGAATGACAGGGTTAGAAGGGACCTCCAAAGGTCATCCAGCCCAGCTCCCCTGCAACAAGCAGGGACATGACTCACTAGACCAGATTACCCAGAGCTCCATCCAGCCTGACCTTGAATGGTTCCAGGAATGGGGCCTCCACCACCTCTGTAGGCAACCTGTTACAGGGATCCATCACTGTCAAAGAACTTTTTCCTGATGTCTGTCCTAAATCTACCCTTTTCCAGCTTAAAACCATGACCCCTCATCCTATCATTCCATGCCCGTGAGAACGGTCTTCCCTGACCTTCTGATAGGCCCCTTTCAGGGATTGGAAGGTCTCTGTAAGGTCTCCCTGGAGCCTTCTCTTCAGACTGAAGCACAACTCACACAGCATGTTCTTATAAGGCAGGTGCTCCAGCAATCTGAGCGTTTCCTCATCCTCTTCCCTGATATGCATTTGGTGATCTTGTCGTTATTTTCCAGTTGCTCCATCGGCATCCCAGTGCATTGCCCATAGATCCAGGAAGGAAGTGAGGAAATAGCATTTCAGATGTCTACACAGCTAAGAGAGGTTTTGCTTACATCAGTGCAAGAGCAGGAATTGTTGCCCTGGAACATTACTCTTCATGGCTTGAGACCTTATTGCTTTTTACAGCTATCTGAAAGGAGATTGTAGAGATGTGGAGGTTGGTCTTTTCTCCAAGGTCACTAATGATAGAACAATAGGAAACAGCCTCAAATTGAGCCAGGGGAGGTTTAGAATAGACATTAGGAAAAAATTCTTCACTGAAAAAATGGTCAGGTATTGAAACAGGCTGCCTAGGGAAGTGGTAGAGACACCATTCCTGGAGGTGTTCAAAAAAAGCAAGTAGATGGGGAACATGCTTTATCAGGCAGGATGGTGTGGGTTTGATGGTTGGACTGTATGATCTTGTAGGTCTCTTCTAACCTTAGTGATTCTGTGATTATCTCAGGGCAGAGGTCAGTTATGTGGTGTTTAAATGTAATGTAAGTTAAGTTCCTTATTGAATTCATAAAGTTAAAGGAATAACCACCTTCTCAGCAACAAATACTTAAAGAGTAAGGTTGAGTTTTCATACTGTTTTTTTCTGACAATTTACACAGGATCTTTCCTACACCACATACCAAATGGAACTTTTTGCCTTAGTAAGGACAGCATTTGAGTAAAATGAGTTCTCAAGTGACAGACTACAGGTGTGTGCCCTGCCCCCTCGTATGGCAAAAAATGTGTAGTTTGATGCACAGAAGAAACACATCAAGTTTGCAGACTTACGTCTGCACAAGAACAAAGTACCTTCTTTCTTCTGTAACATCATTGCTCATCCTTGAAATGGAAGAACCCGACAAAATCTTAACCATTACGCATGTAGAGAGAAATGCAGATCAGAAGGGAGTCAGAGTTTTGAAGAATTTTGAGTAAAAGTGCAGCTACAACTTAAAAGCAACAATGAGGTTCCACTGAAATCCTGGATAAGAACAGTGTGAGCATGGAGAAACAGTTGTGTCGATGTTGCATATTGTATGAAAGTGTCAGGAAACCTAATGCTCATCAATACTTCTGTGGAAAAGCTAAACTTTAAAACAAGTGGGCTCACCATAGTTAGTTATAGTTAAATATATCTGTTGGTCTGTTCAACATGCTCATAAGGGGTCAGTACTGGGACCAGTACTATCCAATATATTTATCAGTGACATGGATAAGGGAACAGAGTGCACTGTCAGCAAGTTTACTGAGGCCACAAAGCTGGGAGGAGTGGCTGACAGTCCAGAGGACTGTGCTGCCATTCAGCAGGACCTGGACAGGCTGGAGAGTTGGGCAGGGATTAATTGAATGAAATTCATCAAGGGCAGTATAGAGTCTGATATCTGGGCAAGAACAAACCGAGGGACCAGTATAGGTTGGGAACTGACCTGCTGGAGAGCAGTGGAGGAGAAAGGAACCTGGGGGTCCTAGTGAACAGCAGAATGACTATGAGCCAGCAATGTGCTCTTTTGGCCAAGAGGGCCAACAGCATTCTGGGGTGGATCAGAAGAGTTAGCAGATCAAGAGAGGTTCTTGTCCACCTCTACTCCTCACTAGTGAGATTGCATCTGGAGTATTGTGTCCAGTTCTGGGCCCCTTACTTCAAGGACACAGAGCTGCTGGAGTGTGTCCAGTGTAGAGCAACAAAGATGATGAAGGAAGTAGAACACCTCCCTTATGAGGAAAGGCTGAGGGAGCTGGATCTATTTAGCTGAAGTAGAGGAGGCTGAGGGGTGACCTCATCAATGTCTACAAATATGAGGGGTGGGTGTCAGGAGGATGGAGCCAGGCTCTTCTCAAGGTCATCTAGTGATAGGACAGGGGTGCAAGCTGGAACAGATGAGTTTCCATATCAATATCAGAAGAAACGTCTTCACTGTGAGGGTAACGGAGCATTGGAACAGGCTGCCCAGGGGGGTTGTGGAGTCTCCTTCTCTGGAGACGTTCAAGACCTGCCTGGATCTGTTCCTGTGCGACTTGGTCTAGGTGATCCTACTGTGGCAGGGGGATTGGACTAGATGATCTTTCGAGGTCCCTTCCAATCCCTAACATTCTGTGATTCTTGGTCCAGAGAGCAAAAGAGATAAAATGTCCTATGGTCAGAGAGGTTTGCATACACAGCACACAGCAGTGTCACAACGTTACTACATGGAGAGAAACACATTTTTGTTAACCTGTCATTCACATTTAAAAGGTGGAAAATCTCATGTAGCACTACTTCAGAAGTAGATGTTTGTTATTGAAAGCTCCTACTTTCACACTCAGTAATGCCAAATAAGGTTATGCAGGACCAGATTGTTTTACTGAAAGCTCATTCACAACCCGGCAAAGTGTTGAAGTGTGAGTACTCAACTCTGTGTATATGAGTCATCTCAACAAGGATTAGGGTATTTGCAGGCAGTAAAATTACAGATCTGTTCAGACACTTTATTAAGCTAAGACTGCCTCGAATTAGAGGCAGAGGAATCACATTTTGCTGAATCAGGCTTCTCCTAAGATGCTTGCAAGGCTTTTAAATGCTGTCTCTCACCCTCTTTCTTATTTGTATCTAGCAGAAGACTCCCAGAGCCTCCTAATAGTTAAGTCTGACTCTCAGGCACATTCCTGTAACCTCTCCTACCTGCCATTGCCCTAAAAGGTGAGCCCCAGTGATTAAGCAGCTCTTCCAGACGTACTCACAAGTGATTCTTTCAGTGAAACTGATGAAGCTTTGATCAGCCCAGTGACACAGGCAGAAGAACCACAGCCAGAGATTATATGGAATAATGGCAGCTTTTCCAACACTGAAGTGCATTCTAGTGATATTGAGGGAAACAAAGCCGCAAGCACTGATAAATGAAGTATTGAGTAATGTCCATTTTAAAGGAGGTTTGCTAACTGCTGCTACCCAGCAGATAACTATGGGCAATATGGAAAGAGGAACACTTGTGGCCACCGTATTCTGACCCTGTGCAAGATCACAAAACCCAATTTTCATTTCCCACCATTTTCCTACTGGAGTGGCCACAGTGACTTCAGCAGAAGGCTTCTCTGTATGATGGGGTATTCCACCCAAGTCTTCATCAGATTTTGCTAATACAACAGTCTTGTGACAAAATTCCAGTTTTAGAAATGTGTAGGTTCACCAGGAATGAGACATTCCTGTTAACTGAGAAATAAATGTCCTGAAAGTCACTACAAGTGACACATCTATGTTGCCTCATCTATCTGCTCTTTCCATTCCTTCTCAGTTTGTGTTCATGCCTTGTTGCCTGAACATATGATCCCCCATGCTTGATGCTCCCTCCATCCTAATAAGAGGAATGTAGGTTTTCCCACATTTTTATCACTTTTTCCCCACATGCCAATGTGAATAAATCACAAGGCAAGCACATGGGGAACTGAGGCATGTGAGATCAAATCAGTTTCAACAACAATGTCCACGATAATTGTTCATATGTAATCTTCTTCAAGGTCTCAACCCTTTGCCAAACAGGCATCTCTCTATTCCAAGTCTTCAGCACAGAGAAGTGCTAGTCTACTTATTCAACCAACCAGACCATGACTGTATGAATGACTTGACCTAGATGGAGGTCGGGCTGGCCATAGCTACTAACATCCACTGCTCTCCCTTCATCTACACAGCCAGATATGACATCATTAGAAGATGCCAGATTCTTTACTTCTTCCTAGCAGGATACTGAACTCCACCAAGGTTGCCCACAACCTTTACATCACTAAGTCCCTCTTTGTTAGTACAAGCTCCACCTGTGTGCCTCTCCTCATAGGTTCCTGCACCATCTGTATACTCCAGAGTATCATAGGAGGTATAGGGGAGGTATAGTCTCTATGGGCTTCACTAAAGGTCTTTTATCTAATGATACTTTTTGGGACAGTTTGGTATCAGGTGTGTTGCTACACCACAGTGACCATGAAGCACTGTGGTTAGGTCCTGGTGTTTCATCACAGCAGTGGACAAATTGCTTCTATTCTCCTTTCAAGAAGGATCTGTTCAGTGGAGCATTGGCACATTAATCAATAAATATTGGTTTTGTATTGCATACAATCATATGCACTTACAGCTCTAGAGCAGAGTTTAATCAAGTGACCTCCCACTTGCTGCAGAATACCATGTATGTGCAATGTACTGAATAAACACTGTCACTGAAACCAGTCACTTTGATAAAAGAGATAAATTTTACCATGCTAACACTGAAATCTCAAAGGGGGCTGAAGTCCAGTTAAGTTAATCATAAAAGAATGGTAATATGAAGCAGTTTTCAAATTAATGTTCATGGGTTTTGTCCCCTGCTTTTAAACAGGCTGTAAATTGATTTATAGGCTCTGTCACTGGAGTCCCTCGGAGCCAATGGCGCAAATGACACCACTTTTTAGGGATTTATCTACCTTCACTGCTGAGGTTGTGAAGAACAATTGCAACTAGAAATATGGAATTTCTATTCATTCAAAAAGATAAATGCTCTTTATACTCTCAAAATTTAGCTTATTAAATTGAACAAAGCAAGGTTATTTGACTATCTCTGTAGTGAGATAACTGATGTGAATTTGTCTTTGATTAAAAACCTCCAGTTTGGAATTAAAATGGGGTCAATCCCCATGCCTTTGCTTTTCTCCTTGTTCAGTCTCTTAAAAGAGCTCAGCTCATCTATTTGGCTTTGTTGTTTCTTTTCAAACAGATTCAAACAGTTAACACAGATATTGTCAGCCTTCATTGCTAGAAATCATGATGCCAGTGAATGTGTAACTACCACAGAAGGGCAACAAACAGATTTCTGTCAAATAAGCCAACTTTGTGAATATATTTTTCTTTTAGCTACTGCAATTTTAAGCACTGCCAATATGCAAGATTTATGCTTTGACATTACAGGTGTAAATATAATAAAAGTAGTCAAACTAGTAAAAATGTTATCAGCTCTATTATAAATGGCCCAGCAGTAGAGTTTATTTACATTTCCATATTACAGTATGCAGTAACTTGATAATGCAGTTTTGCATAAGCATACAAGTATTGTTTTCCACATTTCACTGGCAAAACTGTCACAGTGAAAATAAATCAGCACTCCTAATTCACTCAGAGCGGTATTTTCCCTGTAAATTCTGAGCATGCTGGATGAGGGTCCAATCCTGCAATAGATGAGCAAACTCTTAGTTCTTCATTGCAATCTCTGAATCTCCACACGGATCTGTAAATCTGAAAGTTTCCAAAGGACTTGTGAATTGTGTGCTCACAACCAATAGCTAATAAAAGCATCCACTGGCTGCCTTGTGTGTTTGTGTGCCTTTTTATTTGGACAACAGAAGTCAACATGAAGTCAGTTTTAATTCTGAGCTTGTTCGCTTGGAGTATCTTCATAACAAAATATTCCCCAGGCTACCAGGGCTCATTTGTTCATAATTGGTCTGTACAACTTTGTAGTATTTGTACTCAAATTGTGGAATTATTTTGGTTTGTCTGGGGATTTTCAAAATGTTTAATGTTTAGCAAAATTGCAGTTGACAAGTATTCTTTTCAGCCTTGTTATTTATCCATTGCACAAAATGGGAACTTGGAGGAAATCTGCTGAAAGGGAAGACTGTATTTCTATTTTAAAGGGATTTTAATTTAGCATTGAAATAATAGTCTGAGGGTGGTATTCTGTACCAGAAAATAGAGGATTAAAAACGAATAATATACGCCTCATTTTATATCTGTGACTCTAACACATTATCACAGCAGAAGCTTTTCTCAGTACTCCTGAAGCTGGGGGTGCTAAGAAAATTCTGCATTAAAGTCTCATTAACTGGGTTTGCCTTAGGCCTAAATAGCACCTAAAGTTATTCAGTTAGCATGGAATTATGAAAGTTTTCCTCTTATGGTTTAGTGAGCAGAAGCTTCCCTGCTTTGCAGACAGAAGACTGCACATAAAACAAAAAACAGGGTAGGCATCATCCATGATTATGCAGAGGAATGCAGCATGACCAGGTGTACATATTCATATGTGCGAATATAAAAGTTGTACCCGTGTATTACACAGGGTAACACCTTACAGACCAGTGAATTAACAGGCTTCCAGCACAGGTAGACTAAGGGCCCTAAAGTCCATTACTGGAGATGTTGCAGGCTCTACACACCACAGATTTGGACCAGTACCATTTAACTGGGTAGAACAATGCCTGCTTTCCAGCACTTCTTTCCCAAATTCTCCTTTCACTTCTGCTGATGTAGATCTAACTTCTCCCCTGAAATACCCATTCTTCATGTGCCCATCTATCAATACTGACTTTACAGAGGAGAAAACATTTATCATAGAATCATTAGGAATCGGAAGGGACCTCAAAAGATCATCTAGTCCAATCCCCCTGCCACAGCAGGATCACCTAGACCAAGTCGCACAGGAACACATCCAGGTGAGTCTTGAACATCTCCAGATCTGCTAACCACCCCCTCTATTACTTTAGCATGGTAAGTAAATAAAAAGCCAATCTACTAGTAAGAACATTTTGTTAAATTTTAAGTATTGGTCAAAGAGTGAATATACAAACCAGAATAATATGTCATGTACTTTATATTATTCAGCTGATTTATATCTGGCAAGACCCAGAAAAATTCAGTTATTGATATTCTTCTACACAGTTTTCAGTTTGATCTTCAGCAGGAATCTCCCTGGAAAAACATGCTAGAAATAAATGCACGAGAAATAAATTCTGAGTCCACTCCATGTGTTATCTCTCTATACCCACTATGTAGTGGTTACAATGATAAGAAATTGGAAGGCTGTACACACAGGATCACCAATACTTTTTCAGGAAGGCATAAGATACACTTAGTATAAAACACCATCTCCACTTATTCTCAAGCACAGAAGAAAGCACATTCCATTTTAGATCTTCTGTAGACACACAAACCTGTAGAAAACCTTGAATGACTATACAACAGTAAAGGTATACCCAAGTAAAAATTAAAGCTTTTGAAGACTGATCTAAATTCCTGAAGTTTTAATCTGCAAGGGAGATTGTTTATGGGCTACTACAGTATGATCACTGAATACTCAATGTGTGCATTGCTGTGCCATGTCTGAGGTTGCAGCTGGTTCGTGAATGCATCTGACTAAATGAGCTGATGTAGGAGAAAGCATTCTCGGTCTGACCCTTTGCCTTTTCCACAGCACCACCCTTACTTTCTATTTGCTGCCACATATGATGCAGTCTCAGGCAGATATTTGCAAACGTTAATGTGCTTTACAGAACAGTACTTACAGGGAAATTCCTTAATTTTGTACCAAAGTCTGCAAGAAGTTGATGCTTTGCATGTCACTTGCTATTGTGGAGGCAGCAGATTCATTTCATCATCCATGATACTGGTTTGTGTGATCATTAGGCTCCAGGAGAAAAGGCTTCAAGCCATGAGCTCTCACAATGTGCAGTCAAACTGAGACACCAGAACATACTAAGATGTATCTATTTTCACATTTGTGTCTGTTATACCTAGCTCCATACTTCATATTTACAAAAGAGAAAGCATTTCCTTTATTCAAACTTCTAATTTTAAAACTGATTTCTAAATGTATTCTAGTCTGTATTAGACATGAACTATCACTGAAACCCATGTTGAGATTCTCATTTAAGTGCAAGGTCTGCTGCTAGTGACTAAAAATCTAGTCTGCTTACTGAATGTATTGGCCTTTGGCTCCTATCCTAAAGGGCATTTATCACTCCATTACAAGTTCTATTATTACACAGTTACTATTGTTACGAATTTCACAAACACTCATGATGTACAGCTCTATTGGAGTCAGTGTGAGGGAAAAAAAATGTACACAGTTCCCCAAATATAGAATTGCTCAGTGTTGCTTCATGTGCTGAGTATTTGAAGGGGCTCATATTTTGGCTGAGATCCATGAAGAACATATTTCTTCCTATGGAACATGCATCTGGAGAAGAGCACTGATGGCAAGAGGATGAGGGTGGTGTTCAGGAAAAACCACTAGCTCCCTACCACTCTTCTCCTGTGGAAGTTTTTTTTTGCAGTCAGTGATCAGTTGGAATGGACTGAAGAACTACACCGTAAAGGTCTATTAACTTCATCATGGGTAATTTATTCACTTATGCTATTTATAGTAACATAAATGTAGTAACTGGCATTAAACAGTCACATTTGCAGTAGCATGGATTCCAAAAGCATCAGCAAATGCATCAGCATAGAGGATCCAGCAGAAAGGCAGCAGAAATATCTGGAGATCATCAGTGCCCAATAACTGCCAAAGACATACACCTCACAGATAAATCAGTAAGGAAAGATGTTCAAAACAACTTTTTTCACTAATACAGTGTGGTAATAATTCACATAACAACATTTCTTGACTTCTGTATCCCTATTTACACTTCCCCTGAGTATAATTTTATATTTATCATGACAAGCTTTGAATCATACTCAGATAATAAATAGAGTGGTTTGGAGATCTGTGCACAGAGTAGTTATGAAACAGACACAAATATTTGTTAGCAGCTCTAATGTTTAGGGTTTTTCAGATTACTTTAACTCATCCGTGCCTAGACAGTAGACAATTAAATGACATTAAATGAAAATGGAAAATGAAAACCTGAATGTTGTAGCAAGTAAAGTGTGCCAGTATCTTAAATATGTGTTCATTACCACGCATACACAATCCAGTGCATCTTTGCCTCCCAAGGGCAATGGTAAGCTATGGCTCAAAAAGCAGCACAGATTTATGTCCCTAAATGGTTCTCTCTTCAATAAATATTTCTATATCTGCCATGAAACGTGAAGAATCATGTCCTTTAGTTAATTTCAAGATGCTGAATTAATCTTTGAAGAAAAGTATTAATTTGATAATGATAATTCTATTCATTGAATGATGATTTTAAAAAACATCAAAAGAAAGAAAAAATATTTTTCTATGTTGTTTATGTAAGGCATTTTTTACACAGACCTGTGATTTCTTTTCTTGGACTAAATCCTATATTTGGAGTGATTATATATGGAATTCATTCAGGCAGAAACTGTCACTTAGTCTGTGCCCAGTAGGATTCTGATCTTCATTGACAATATTGGGTAAGTACGTCAGAGATTCTGGAGACTGTATAGGAGCTAGAGAACTAAATCTTATTAAAATACTGGAAATTGGATACTTACTCCCTCACACTTCCTCAAATGTTCCATCCTAAGTGTATTCTCTTTAAGACCTCACTTCCTTTTGACTGTGTATCTAGTATTTCTTTGTAAAATGTAAGACCTCTGAAAAAAACAACTGATGCCCACTCTCATCTGCATTACCTAAGAAAAACTTCTATACATTGTAGAAGATACTCTGACTCAGTGAAAGAGAAAGCTTGCTGTGGAAGCTCATATATACATATATATTTTTACATATACAAAATTGCATCTGTAGAACTTGATGGCAAAAGTCACAATAATTTTAATGAAAGCAGCACTGGACTCATATCACTGGAAGAGTTATCCTAGAATCATAGAATATTTTCAGCTGGAAGAGACCTTCTAGATCACAGAATCCAAACTTTTTCTAGCCCTATCAGCACCACTAAACCATGTCCAACACATCTACCCTATAACCACAGTACTAAACACATGTCCCATGTAAGCACTTCAGGTGTATTCAGATTCCCAAGATTTTCTCCCTGCCTCTTTGCCAAAATGGAACATAGGCCTAAGCTATTAGGAACGAGCAAGGCTTGGAGCTGAAATTTAAAGCTTCTAGAGCTTTAATAGCCTGAACATAAAATCCAGATGGGAAGATGATTACAATCCAATAGCTTCAAAAAGAGAAAGGTAATTATACATATTTGGGGGCAAATCTAAACACTGTTAAAAACACCTTACGAATAAAATCAGTTGTCTGCAGAAAGCACTCAAGTTACTGAACTGCCATTCCTTACCAATTGCTCCCACAGTGGTAGAAGTGGCAATAAAGAGGAAATACTAGAAATTATTCTTCTGCAGTGATGGCTTTATAAGAAAAAAATGTAGTAAAAAAAATCCTCTATTTTTATATTTTACTACATGTATTCCAAATCTATAAATATTTAGAACAAATACTGTGAGCACAGTTTTGTCATGTTACAAATTTCACCAACTAGCTTTTCCAAAGAGACGTGCTCTCAGAAGCACTCAACAGAACCAATTATTCATTATTTGCAAATAGAGTAATATCTCAAATATTACTTAAATTTGCCTTCAAAATTACTGCAGAAATCCTGAATTATCATTGACAGTATATGCTGTGTTCAAAGAAAACCCACTGTTTGGCTCAACTACCAACAGTACTGTGCTTTATCTGGTAAATAGTGTGAAAAAAGAGGGTGGGAGAAGAAAGGCAGCATAAGTGCTAATGCAGTTGTCTGATGTGTGTATGTGAAAAGCAGAGAGGAGGTGGCAGGCATTCTGCCACTCGGGCTGCTGGCAATGGAAAATGCTGTGCTTTATACTACTGCACCCTCTTTAGCAGAAAGTAATTACAGCTGTACACAAAAATTAATCTGTTCATTTTACTGGTCTAATGTTGCTATTACCTACATCTCCACTGAATGGTCCATTTTTCAAGCATCTATTTTTATTGCCCTTTGCTGTACACTACAGCTAGTGAAGAGAGATGTGGATGCTTCTGCCCCTGCACCATTCAGTGTGGCAGTTTGCCAGCAGAGAGCTACTGACTTCACTTCAAAATGTTTTCCATTTAATTAGTGTGAAAAAAACTCAGCAGCCTCATTATCTAAATGGACCATGCAGGTTCTCTTTACAGTAAGGAGAATAATGCCACCAACCTTCTCTAGTGCAGGAACATCTCAGTTATTTCATCAGAAGACTGATCGGATATTTAATGGTGTATTCTTAGAACAGCAGGTTTGGCTATAAAGCCTTGAGTTTCATGACGAGCATTCTAGAAAGATGCTGTATTAGATCTTCCACCCTTAAAACTCACATTCAAACCTTTTCCCGGCAAGAAAGCTTCTTCCCAGCCTATTGCCTGTCCCCATGAGTCCACACAGCTTCAGCAACCCTCAGCAAAACATTGGGTAAAATGCTTTACAGGAATCAGGACTTGATAGCTATAAAATAGGTGGGGAAATCAGAAGCAGTTTTATGTTCTCAAGACACACTAATAGTAAAATAATCAAAGAATTACTGAGTCTGGAAAAGACATCTGAAATCATCAAACCCAGCCTACGACCTAACATCACCACATCAACTAGACCAGGGCACTAAGTGCCATATCCAGTCTTTCCCTAAACACCTTCAGGGATGGTGACTCCACTACTTCCCTGGGCAGTGCAACGTCTGATTGCCATTCTAATGCCTGACTTTGCAGCAACCCTCTTGGCTTCAATATCCTGTTTCTTCCAAATTAATCTAGAAAATTACCTTTGTCTTAAATTTTGTGTCCAATTTTGATCCAGACTGACTTATTTCAATTCTGCCTGCATTATATAATTACACACAGAGAAGCCCAGGTGAGAGCTCAATGTGTTTTTGCAGAACAGTTCCTTTTATTCTCATAAAATGCCTAAAATTACTATTTCCACATGTTGTATATAAACAAGTACAATGATTTATGATTAGAGTGCCCAATTTGAAAGGTGACTCAGAGGCAAAAATAATAAAATAATCCTTTTCCTGTGCAACAGAAAGCCCGTTACATTGGTAACATTTTGTGTGTACACGTGTATAGAAGTTCAGAGGCTTTGCATAGTATTACGTGGATCTTATCAGATTGTGGGAATATGCAGGATAGATTTCACAAAATCCAAGTTCTAGTAGTTACTCATCACTTAAAGAAGTGGTGCTCAGCACTGGTTGGAAAACTCATTTGTGCCCGTTATCACAAAGTTTATAGGAGAAAGCATTCTGACACTGATTGTAGAATAAGATTTTCCTGACGGAAAAAGAAAAAAAAGCTGAAAGCTCCAGAGTCTCACTGTGCTCATGCCAAAGGTGAGAAAAAGCTGAATGCTCCAGAGTCTCACTGTGCTCATGCCAAAGGTGAGAAAAAGCTGAATGCTCCAGAGTCTCACTGTGCTCATGCCAAAGGTGAGAAAAAGCTGAATGCTCCAGAGTCTCACTGTGCTCATGCCAAAGGTGAGATCTACATGGAAAAGCAAGAGCACCTTCATTCATGGACTGCTGCCATTCTGCACACATTGGCATGCATTTCAATGCACACACATAAGGATGCTGCCCAAAGAGCAAGCAAACTGAAAGCATGGCAAGGGTCAAACCATATGCCAGTGTATTTTGGAGGTCAAGCCGGAGGGTCAGCTCTCTGTTCAGTCTGCCTGTCTACGGCTCAGGTAGGCGCAGCAACCTGGAACCTATTTTGCATTCTTCCCAGGCTACACTGTGTGAATGGCTCCACATTTAATAGTCCAGTCTTTTACACCTGCAGGCAAGCACAGTAACCTATGGAGCCAACAACCAGTCATGTCTTTCTCAAGGTACATTCAGATAAACGGCCCCACAGGAAGAAGCTGAGAGACATCAGCCCTCCAGAGTATCTACTAGCATGTTTGTCAGGACAGTCCCTCTGAGAAGTAAATTAGAGGGATTCATGTTTGTTTTTTTTGTTGAACAGGCAGAACAAGAAAGTCAACTTGGCCCTCTCACATGCAACTGCTTTAATAACAAGCTATGGGAAACAGGGCTATGTTATGCTACATCCCTCCACCCGGCCCCCACTGGGCCGGAATAATTTGGATCAGAGGGGATCTCAGGAGGTATTCTGGTCCATATGATGCTTAAAGCAAGGCCAGCTTCAAAAGATATATGTGACTAAAGTCACATCTTGGAATAAACACCTGGAAAAGGAGTCATGTTTTTTAATCCCAAAGGAAGGGGTGAGTGTCATGTATGTAAACTCAAGTTCTTCCTTCAAATGTTCACTTCCAAGCTCTATGGGCTTTTCTTGCTCACTGGATCCCTTCCTTCAGGCAACATTTTTTTAATTTTTACTTCTTTTCCAAAGCATCCTGGAAGCCAGTTTAGGCCTAAATGTTAAATATATATGGAGTCTTGAAACACATAGGGAATCCCTGAGAAGGTGTCCCTGACCTGCTGATCACCCTGCCTCCTCTGCACATACAGCAGCATTCTGAAGCAGATCCTCCAAAATACCAGATCTGCCCAGTAAAAAGGGGGAATGGCAGATAAAGTCATCAGGCAGAGGATAGACCAGAATCACTGGGTCTAGCACCAGAGCTTTATACTTCTGTCATACTACCATGAAACGTAGAGACACCCTACTCTTGAGTTTTTGCAAGGGGTTTTATGAAGCACATTGCTTGCTGATCATCAATGCTATTCACAAAAATATCTTAAAAATCTTACAAATCTCTTTACAACTCAAAACACAGACTGTAACCTCAGCTAAGAGCTACTGCTTTGGAAACAGACTCAAACAAAATCCAAGTGTTAGGTGTATAATTATATTTGAATAAAGATGATGCAAGACAGAATATGAGTGAAGGTGGGTACAGTAGAAAAACTACAGGTTCAGTCACCCTATAATAATATAATTCAATATCAGTCACCCTAACACAACAGAACTTGTGATGTGGTAACGCTGTGGGGAAAGGCTGTGGATTAACCAGCCTTTCATAATCTGACAAGTTCTGATGGAAGAAAAAAAATTAATAAAACCATTTGAACACAACAATGTGGTTAATTAATTACAAGGAGTTAGGAATAAGGAAGTTTCCTACTTTTCCCATAAACATTTTTCTTTTTTTTTTCCTTTCAATTGCAGAGCCAAAGCAGCACTAAAATAGTCAATGAATAAGGAGCAGTGATTCACCAGATGGTTGTAGCAACAGCTAGATATATAAACTCTAAGCTGAATCAAGGTGTGCTTTATAATATAACCTTAGATGAATCCATTGATTGCCTTGTTTCTCCACATTGGGAAGCCTGAAAACCTGAGATTATTTAATCTATAATGCAGCTATCAAAACCAACAAATATTCAAGAGAATTTGATGTGTCTGATCATCACAAATTAATTAATAGGAAAAGTGGTCTGATAGCTATAAAAGACTTTTTTTGGTAGGGATGATGAGGTTGTTAAAGTTTCGGTATGGGTAGGGTGAATGCTGTAGTCAGAGCTCATCTATGCTCTACTGGCATAGAGCCACAGGAATCTGTACCGGTCTTGCGCCAGAAATAAATATGCTTTGATCTCTTTAGTGAACAGACCATATGAACCATGGCAGAACCAGAAATTCAAGTTCATCCTGGGAAACTGAACACCATCACTTTGACCCAAGCACCTCCTCTCCCTGTGGGAGAGGCCAGGCTGGGTGCACACACAGTAGCTTGAGTGGAGAGTCATGCTCAGCCCATGGGGTTGGAATGCTGATTTACCCTGGCTCTGATCTCAGTGTTTGCCACATCCTCCAAACACCCCTCCCATTATAAAACTGTCTATACACAGTTTCTCACTGTCCTGCTTCTTCCTTCGCTATGAGTTGTGGGCTGAAAACAGAAACTGGGATCCTCACAACAGAGATCTACAAAATTCCATGTTGGCCCTTTGCAAAATATTCAGCATATTCATATCTGGTCAAATAGCAAAGTCTTACACCCATGGGTAATTGCTGCTAAGCAATGCTCTCAAACTAGTCAATCAGCAAGTAACTTAGGCATTTCACACTGGCACACACAAAGCTCAGCATTTCTAGTCACATGATTACAGCAGTAGGTTGGCAAATCTTTCACAGCATTTTTAATTGTTCCCTGGCTCCTCTCTGCATCTGAGGAATAAAACCAGCAAGACCCTTTGTGTGCCAGGGCCAGACACCTGAGGAACACCTGTATCTCATGAAATAAGCTCTTCTACAAGCCCTCCATCCACAGGGCAATGGGGAAAAGACCCCATACTCCAGATGAGCAAGGACCCCTTCAGGAAACAGACCAGAGGAACAGCTCTCACTCTGGTCAAGAAACAGTTCAACATTTCTAACAAGTGCTGTTTTGGTCCATTGAACTATCAAAAATTCATGTTTAAAAGTAACAATTAGTGATAACTTTGCACATCTGAGATGCCTCCTTCTGTCTGTTAACTGCAGAAAAGTTAAACGATGTCCTATAACACAAACCAAAGCTACCCTAGGAAAAGAAAGCTTATCTATTAATAATTACTTGCCACTGTGCATTCTATCAAATCTTCTATCACAGTTCATAAGGACAACTTTGCACTTTTCTATCGTTTTGTCATATAAAACCAGGATGTGATTCCCCTGGGGAAAATAATTGTCAACAATAAACAGGTGGTTTCCTTGACATTTGCTAAAATATTGCTGAAAAAAATCTCATTCATATGGATCACTTCACCTCACAGAGTAGGAGAACAGGCTGGAAACTAAGCTCTGAAGCTGGTACTTACACCATTGTGCCTAATATGAACATGCAATATCTATATTCCCCATAGCTTAGAGAATGGCGTACTGCCCTGCCAGGCAAAAGGTGTGTGCATGTACTCTCTCTGTCTGCCTCAAGCTCAGGCAGCAACATAAATGGCTACTCATAGGGTAGTTAAATTCTATTCACAGGGATAAAAATTTGACAATTTTTTAAAAACCCCTGATGACAATATTACTCAATTAATTTAGCTAAGGGGCTAGTGGTCCAAAACAGAAACACTACAGATTCACAGAATTATTGAGGCTGAAAAAGACCTCCAAGATCATCAAGCCCAACCTATGATCTCACATCACCACAATAAGCTAGGCCATGCCACCAAGTGCCACATCCAGTCTTTTCTTAAACACATGCAGGGATGGCGACTCCACCACCTCTCTGCACAGTCCTTTCCAGTGTCTGATCACCCTGACATCTAACCTAACCCTCCACTGGGGCAGCTTCAGGTCCTGCCCTCTTGTCCTGCCACTAGTTGCCTGGGAGAAGAGCCCAACTCCTAACTGTCTACAACATCCCTTCAAGCAGTCTCCCATCTCCCATCTCCCTCATCCTCTTCTCATCAGACTTTCACTCCAGTCCCTTTACCAGCCTCATTGCTTTCTTGTGGACCTGCCCCACTACCTCAATCTGTTTCTTGAAATGAGGGGCCCAAAACTGTACACAGTACTTGAAGGGAGGCCTCACCAGTGCCCAGTACAGGGGGACAACCATGTCCTTAGCCCTTCTGGCCACACTATTCCTGATACAAGTCAGGATGCCATTGGCCTTTAGTGCCACTTGGGCAGATTGCCAGCTCATATTCAGCCAGCTGTCAACCAGTACTGCCAGGTCCCTCTCTGCCAGGACACTCTCCAGCTACTACTACTCTCTACATAAAAAAGACAAACATGTAAGAGAATACAGAGATGCATCACAGTGCTCTTACATAACTGAGCCAAAACCTCTGTGTCCAAACCCTTTTCCCCAAAGGGAAAAGATATTTCCAACAGTTCCTGCTTCTCTGGAACTGTGGAATCTGTGAAGCTCCAAATCACATCCCTCGGCATCAGTGGGCATTTTAAAGTTCAGTTCTCTGTTCCATGTGTTTCCATGTCAGTGCTCCACTTCCAAAATGTCAATTCCTACAGCCACAGATGAGAACTCTCTCCATTTCAACCAACCATGGAAATCCAGCTGTATTCCCACTGAACTCTGAGGTTCCACACTGTCTAGAGACAACATATTCAGAGGGAAAGATGATTGCCGAGTAGCACTCAGTGACATGTGTGCCCTCTCTGCAACCCAGATGAGAAGTAGACAAGTGAAATAGAGTCACAAAGGAAGAAGGGGGAGGGGGTGAAAGGGGCAGAAACACAAAACCAAACCTGCAAACACCCTTCTGCCAGCCCAAACTCCCTCTTTTTACAGAAAACACCTAAATTAAGCTGCAGCTTTGGCCTGAGGTTTTCAACACCGGCAACAACATTTTAAACCCACAACAAAATTAAAATGAAAATTAGTGCCATGATCAGACTGGTTCAGAAAGATATCTTTGAAAGTCTGGTTACAATGAAAGCCCAGTGGTAGTTCCATATCCATGAAGATACAGAACAATGTTGGTTAAAATAGTCTGTAGCATATAGCTGATGTCTCAAGGATAATTAGGCCTTAGGGTAAAAAGGAGAAGAAATCTGTCAGATTCCCCAACTCAAGTGTTGTTTGCTAGCATTGCACATAACACGTTCTCTAACAAAAGGTACAATTTTATAGGGATTACATTTTCCTAATTTTACAAGAAAATCATTACACATTAGACTATGAAGCATGTGATGAGGTATTTTTTCAGTTATCTGATAGTGTATGACAATTTACAGTGATTGTCTAGAGAGTTAAACACTTGCAGTGTCATCAAAATTAATCACCGAGGTTTTATTTGACATGCAAATTAAGGAGCATGAAGAAATTAAGAAAGATATTGCAAGGGTTTTTTTGAAGAATACTCAGGCAAATGGCAATAATAATTGTGGAACAGCATTTCATCTTTTCCTTTCTTAGAAATCAACAGCATGATTACATTATACATGGGTGTTCTCAGTCCGCACATGAATGACTTAACTGTGATATTATATTTTAGTGCCACCAGTACAGTAATAGTTGGGCTGAGTCAGCTTGTGCTTAGAAAGAACAAGGAAAATGGCACAACTTCCTTCAATTTTCCCTGGCATTTGAAGTTCTCAGAGCCAAACAGTCCTTGTCTTCTGTTGTGAGAGATGATGACAGTTGCAACATTAAGAGAAGAGGTACAAAAACCAATCAAAAGGGAATTCATGGCACTGGGGTAACGGCTAAAAAGGTGCTAAAATGGATCAGAAACTCAGGTGGTATTTTCCTCAATCCCTTTAGTGGCAGGGAAGAATACTGGAAGGAAGGAGAAAGCTCACCAGATTAACACATGGTTCAGAGACTGGTGTTATTGGGCAACTTTTGGGGTTTTTTTGACCATAGGGTTTACAGGGCACCAGGCCTGCTGAGGTCAGAGGGAGTTGAGCCCTCTCAAACCAGGAAAAGGATTCTTGGTAGTAAGTTAGCAGGGCTCATTGAAAGGTTTTTAAACTAAATTTGAAGGAGGGGATGAAGCCAAGCTCACAAGAGAAGAGCCCGAGGGGCAGTGTGTGTGAGTTGGGGGTGAAATTGATATCCCAGCTCAAGTATGTCACACCAATGCATGAACACATGAACCATGGGCAACAAACAGAGGGAGCTGGAAGGCATTGTGCAGCAGGACAGCTATGACATAGTTTCTATCACTGAAACATGGTAGGATGACCTTCATGAGTGGAGTGCTGCAACGGATGGCTACAAACTCTTCAGAAAGGATAGGAAAGAAAGGAGATGTGGTGGGGTAGCTCTGTATGTTAGAGAGTGCTTTGTTTGTGTAGAACTTGATTAGGTCCTTTCTAATCTGTCTTCATGATTTCCACCCATGACAACATCCCTTCAGCCCAATCCACAGAAGCATTCCTTGTGCCTGCCTGCAAGAAGCAGGAGTAACTGTAGGAAAAGCATAGTCCTCGTATACCTTCCCATTCCTGGGCAAAGCTGCTTTCTATTCGGATTTATGGAATCACAGACTTATTAAGGCTAGAAAAGACCTCTGAGATCATCAAGCCCAGCCTGTGACCTAGCATCATCACAATAAGCTAGGCCATGGCACTACGTGCCACATCCAATCTGTTCTTAAACACTTCCAGGGATGGGGACATCATCATCTCCCTGGGAAATCCATTTCAGGATCTGATCACCCTTTCTGTGAGGAAGTGCTGCCTAACATCCAACCTAACCCTCCACTGGGGCAGCTTGAAGTCCTGCACCCTCATCCTATTACTAGTTGCCTGGGAGAAGAGCCCAACCCCAACTGACTACAACCTCCCTTCAGATACTTATAGAGAGGGAAAACATTCCCCCCAAGTCTCCTCTTCTCCAGGCTAAACAACCCCACCTCCCTCAGCATCTCCTCGCAAGACTTTCCTTCCTGTCCCATCACCAGTCTCACTGCTCTCCTCTGGACCCACACCAGCACCTCTGCACATTTAACCTTGTCTTTTGCTTTTCATCTTCTTTCTTAATTTGCTGCTTCATCAGTGTTGACCTCTGAACTGATAACAAAGGCCAAGCACCACTTCTATTTCCTTTAGTGCCTAAAGTCTCATGTTTTCCAGTGAACTTGATTGTTCAACTAACCTTAAACAATCTTCAAGAGCTGCTACATCTTCTATGTACTGCTTTGGCC
Source organism: Upupa epops (assembly GCA_013397515.1). Classification (NCBI taxonomy): domain Eukaryota; kingdom Metazoa; phylum Chordata; class Aves; order Bucerotiformes; family Upupidae; genus Upupa; species Upupa epops. The sequence continues at coordinate 81,870 of VZRI01012217.1, read as the reverse complement.
ACATTAAAACAAATCTTGCAGATCCTTGCTTGTGAAAGAGAAACACTTACTATAATATACACATATAAGTCAGGCAAGTTGCCAGGTGTTTCCTTTTAAGTTGCATGTATGTTGAGCAGTCCAGTGTTGCCTGCATCACTGTAGATTCATAAAACAGCTTTCATTATTCCTCTGCTGAAAGCTCAAGCCTTCTCCCCACCCCTGAGAACTACCCATGTATATGTATTTATTGTAAATGTCTGTGGTATGCAGAAAGCTAATGCAAGTTTAGAAATAATTAATTGTGGAACTTAATTACAATGGAAGAGAATAAACATCAATAGTAATAAGTGCATTAAAGCACACTGTCAATAGTTGTGTGGATTTAAGCCCTCATAAGTAACCTCAGGTATTCCTTGTAGCTGTGTGTGAGTTTACCACTAAGCTATTCCCAGTATGTGCGAAATCATGGGAAACTTTTAACAGTCCAGCAGTTAATGCCACAGCACAAATAGCAGTATAGCCAGCATCCATGTAAACACTGAGAAAAAACAAAAGTGATCATAACCATCAGTACTGTTTCAGTCATGTTAGATTAATTCAGAAGGGGACAAATTTTTTTTCTTTATGTATGATTTAAAACTCACAAAACAAATGAGTGCTTACCCTTGTAATTAATTTTACGCAACACACTGCATTTCATGTCACCCATGACATGACTTCTCTCATGTAAATCAGGTGACACTTGACAAAACATGTTTATATTTCATCTTTCTTAGCAAAACAGAGCATCAGTTGCCACAGATCTCCAAGTCAATACAAGAATGTATGTGAGAACACCTGTATCTGCAGAAGACACAACTGCTTCTATTGTTATTTCAAGCACATGAGGATACAGTCCTATGTTTCACTTAACCCATTTACAGTCCATCTTATATTTATGAAATCGAGTTAATGGGTACAGATATCAGCAGGGTGATTTGTTGTTACAAACACAAGCAAGGGTTGGGAGCTCTGGGCTCTGTGTGTCGATCTTCCACCAGGACTGGCAGCAACTTTCTTGCTACTGATGTATTTCTACCTCTGCTTAAAACTGTCAAAGATGCCGCCTGATCTTGGCAAGGTCTTGTGTGTTTTCAATTAAACTAGAGGCGCTGCATGTTTAAAATAGTACTGGAAATTGGATTAAAGTATCAGTAAGCAGCAAGATTCCTGTGATTTTACTCTTAGGTAAAATCTACTAAAATCTACTTAGGATCTGCTACTTAGGTAGAAAGCAGCATAAAAGTAAAGTCATCCAAGGATCATTTAGGTACTAACTTAAGTAAGCACCACTACTACTAAGTTAATAATGTGCCACTACAGGGACTGTACAAGTTGAAATAATGGCAAAAAATCTGTGACAGTTTTACCAGGAGCTGGAAAACAAGAAATTGAGTCTAGCTTGTTTTTATACCTGTCCATTTCTTTCTACTGACAACTACAAAACAGTTTCATCTCTATCTAAAGAAGCCGTCAGGATCTGGATACTCCTGTGCCTATTACCAAGTCCATAGCAGATAAATCCAGACATGCCCTCTCCACCTGCATTATGAGACCACTGTAAAGCAGTTTGGCAGGGATCTCAGTGCAAAGCATCAAGATCTGCCTGACGCTGACTGTATCAAAGGGCATCCCGTTAGCATTGCAAGTCCTCGTATTTTGATGACGAGAAATCCCTTCCTCAGCAACATCAGGCATTTCTGCACTTCCCGGAGCAAGCTGACTCCCAGCACTCTCCAAGGAGTGGGGAAAAACACTTAAAATTGCATCTTTAACATATTAGGTTTGCTCAGGGCTCTCTTAGAAACCAAACTTGGAGAGTGTACAACAAAACTGCCTCAGGCATGACCCCAAGCATAGCCAGAGGCCATCCCTCACATCTATGGAAACAGGAGGCAGCTTAATACAAATGCAGACATTTGCAGACAGTCTGTCAGCATCAGGGTGCTGGAAGGCTGGAAGGCAGTCCTTGGAAGGAGGTTGGACATGGAAGATGAGTCTACAGTCATTCTTGCTTGCTTTTGTGATCACTGCACCTATAGATTGCTGATGTCAGCGACAACTATCCAATATATCAGAAGCATATATATGTGTTTGCACCAGCATTAGCAAACCCCTCAGTATCTACGAGAAAAGGGGGGAAGCACCTGTTACTAGTCTTGTCATCTTTCTGCTGAACAATACCCTCATTTTCATGAGCAGCACATGGTTGTAACTGCAGTCCACATTAGAAGGAGTTACTGTAAGCTGATATAACAAAGGATGATACATCAAGCCCTTTATGTTCTGAGAAGGGTCCTAGTTTATTTTTTTTGTGTGGTTAAACTGAAATTTTTGTGAGGCCTACACTGATAAACTATTTTCAGAGCTATTTCTTCCAATACTTTCTTCTAAGAGCATTGAAAATCTTCTGCAATAATAGTTAGCAGCAGCAAAATATGTAAGTTTGTTCAATTTACAGGTTTGTGCTAGAGGCCAAAGCAGGTGGTTTTGGGAAGCACTTTATGTCTGCAGCTAGAACACACACAGTGGGGAATAATCAAGTTTGCAATAAACCCTTGAGTTCAGTTGCAAGCTGCTTCAGAAGCAGGGACTTGCTTTACACTTCAGACCTCTGTTGCAGGGAACAGTATCAAGCTTTATTGCTACTTCCTTTCTGCCAAAGTACACTGAGCTCTTTCCTTAGGCTGTGATATTGGGAAAGGAACATTTGCATCACTCTTACTGACTATGTGTTTGGATGGATTGGATTTCTTTCATTCTTTCCTGATACACTCAAGGATTCATAGAATCATAGGGTTGGAAGGGACCTCCAATGGTCATCTAGTCCAACCCCTCTGGAACAAGCAGGGCCATCACTCCTCAGACCAGGTGGCCCAGAGCTCCATACAGCCTGACCTTGAACGTCTCCAGGGATGGGGCCTCCACCACCTCTCTAGGCAGCCTGTTCCAGGGATCCCCCATCCTCAGATTAAAGAGCTTTTTCATGATGTCTGACCTAAATCTACCCTTTTCCAGCTTAAAACCATAATCCCTCATCCTATTGTTCCCTGCCCTACTGACTTGTTCTAACCTATCCTTCTTATAGATCCCTTATAGGGATTGGAAGGTTGCTATAAGAATTATTGTATCTAGCCCTAGCGATACATGTTATCACCTAAGTGTGCAATAAACAAAACATGTCCTAATACAGTAGCCAACAGTATTCAGTGTTAAAAAGAAACATCAAAATAGTCATGCTGAGCCTGACTTCCTTCTTGGACATAAGTGTGCAGGGCAACTGTGGGCTTTACAGAAAGCTTTACACAATTTTCATGTCCTATAGCTTTAGATTGACTCCCTAAACCTATGCTTTCAACACAGCTGTCACAGCACTGGCTTACACTGAAGAGTGTGGGGAATCTCAGCACTGCAGCTCCTTTGCCCGCTCCCAAAGGGGTCAATGGCACAGGAAATAGCATAGTGACAAGAAATATAGCAGTATCCACATGACACAAAAGAGATTTTGCATCTTATTTTACAGGGACAACCCAAGTATCCTAAAAATGCCCACCACCCCATCAGAACTGTTTAACGCAAACTGATATGTGACCCTGTTTTTCAGTAACAGAAATACCCATAAGGCCAAGGGTCAGTGAAGTGTTTCAACCAGGCAACACTGTTAAATCATGTGTTCTGAGCTGCAAAATGTATTTCAGGGTTTGTGTGATGCCTTGAGTTCCAAAATTCAGGAAAGGCTCCTGTATTAGCTAAAGTCAATATACATGATACTTTCTATTAAGTATTGCTGAATCCTGGTTTAGATCATCAGTTCCTACAAGTCTTTATCAACTACAGTAGACAACTCTACCTTTCTGACAACTGTGATAGATCAGATCAAAGGATCTCAAATGAGGGAAGTGCCTTCTTTTTTCCTCCAGAAGTCTTTATTCCAATGGCTAATCACTCTTAAAAGCAAATATTAAAATCGATAATTAGCTTTCATGATTACTCAGAATAACCAGACTGTTATCTATTCATTTTTTTGTGTGGCTTTTAATGAGCAATAGGCAGGAGTCTGAGGAGGGGAAGCAATCTATGTTTTATGTGGGAAGAAGATTGCCAAAATGAGCATATCCCACAAAAGCACAGATCCATCACTGTGTGGTTGTTCTGGTTTGAAAACTACCAAATTCTGGTCGAAAATTACCAAATTTTCGAATATTAGTTTGGTGCTATTTTTAATGCCAAAAAAGCATTTTATTTTGAATCTGGGAGGTAGCTTTCCTAGCAGACCTCCTGCATCAGTTTGTGGACTCTACAGGTGGTTGGTGGACAGAGTCCATAAGGGGAGGTACTTCCTGCTTCATCACTCCTCTTCTCGTTGCCATCTTTGTCATCTCCTGCTGTGACACATCTTGAGACAGGGAGCTCCTCCAGGAGAGAGGCAGAGCTCCCTCAACTCCCCAGGGATGGGTGGGGGGGCAAACAATGGCTCTCAACCCCCTGCCACCAAAGGGTGAAAGACAAAAGAAAGTCTTAGCCCAGCTGCAACTCTTCTACAGGGGTAGTCACAGCTGTCTTTTGCATGGGAGCTTGAATGCCAATGGGCCAAAGAGACAAGCTGATCTCTGTACCTGCAAACCTCCTTCTGTGGGGGTGAACATGCAGCCCTCCCCTCTTTCACTGAGGGCTCAGATACAGAAAAGCCACACCAGCTCATACCTGTTCTTGGCAGTGGGCTGATATAAGGGCAACTCCTCCAAGGCTACACTACAGCAAATGCCTTTGAAGATGCCAGACAGAGGTGAGCTCTTAACCCTCTACCTCCCTTGGTGCCTGACCACAGGGGAGAAATAATAAAGGTTCTGCATAAAGCCTGGACGAGACCCCAAAAAGCCTATTTGCTATGAACAGGCAACCAGCATTATGTTGGCTTCTCCCCTCACCAGGCTAGCAAGGATTCCATATACTCTGCCACTCAGAGAGGCTGAGAGAAGCCTCTACTAAGAAAGAGAGAGATCACCTTTGGCAAACAGAGAGAGTCTGGAACCCTGTTGTATCCTCCACATTTAACACTGCTGTAGCCTCAAAAAAGAGCCCCGAGCTGACGGGTGCTAGAAGTCTGCAAGATGCCAGAGGCATCACAGAGTGCTGACGTCTGCATGAGGATTGGGAAAAGGAACTTTTCCACAAGCACCAAACGTATACTTTGTGCTGTATTCCTGCCACCCTCCACTACCCTTTTCTCTTCTGGAAAGTTTGGTGTGTGTGCGTATGTGTGGTGGCTTTTGTGGTTATGAGTGTTGGTGTACACTCTCTTACCCCAGACCTCTCATTTAAGGCCAAAAAATTGATGTGTTAGCTGTCGCACATTTGTCTCAGAGTGTGCATAAAGGCATTGTGATACAGTTTCTCTTTTACTTATTTAGGGTTTTTTTTCCTTTTCTTATTGGTGATGGGTTCAATAAACTGTTGTCTTTCTAGCAAAATTGCTTCATTGCCTGTTGAACCCTTAGTGAGCTGGTTGTTGTGCTTGAATTACAAGCACCAACCCAAACTGATTTAGACCCTCTTGTTAAACTGTTCCAGTGGCAAAACTTTCATAACGTGAAAAACTACAGAGCTATACTGACCTCATTAATTGTACCAATTAAGACTAGTTATAACGAGATTTTATTTGTGTTGCTTAAATCTTTTTATATCAGCTTGTTCAAGCTTCCGCTATCACCTATCAAGAGGCAAAGAGCTTGAGTTCTTCAATCAATAGTTCTGTAACTTGCAGATAGACTGTCCTAAGAATCACCCAAATCAGTCCAGTCAAAGCTTTCCATTTAGATCAACAATAGATCACACAGGATACATTCCTAACCTTCATTTAAGTCAGCTCACAGACCTCTGAAAGTGCTAATTAATTTTGAGAGGTGACTTCACATGTTGAAACTTTTTACCATTAATTTGTTCTCCCCAGCCATCCTGTATAATTAAGCCCTACACTGGTCCTACTCAGACCAGTGCTTCTTAACATCTTTACTGGCAACATGGACAGTGGAATTGAATGCCCCCTGAGTGAGCTTGCTGACCACACCAAACTCGGAAGTCAATGCACTGGAGGGAAGGGAGGTCAGCCAGAGGGACCTTGCCAGGCTCAAGTGGGCTTGGCAGACTGCATGAAGTTCAACGTGGGCAAGTGCAAGGTTCTGCACCTGGGTTGAGGAAATCCATGCACAAATACAGACTGGGGAGAAAAGGGTTGAGGACAGCCTTGAGAGAAGGAATTGGGGTGGATCAGAAGTTTAACAGGAGCTGTCAGTGTGCACTTGCAGCCTAGCATGTTGTGTGCTGCATCAAAAGAAGCCGTCACTATCAGCCAAGGAACTTGATTCTCCCCCTCTACTCTGAACTTGTGAGACCTCTTCTGGAGTATTGCATCCACTTCCAGAGTTCTCAACACAAGAGGGACACAGAGCTCTCAGAACATGCCCAGAGGAGAAAAACTCAAATGATCAGAGGGCTGGAGCACCTGCCCTATGAGGGAAGGCTGGGCAAGTTGTGGTTGTTCAGCCTGCAGAAGGGGAGGCTCTGAGGTGACCTTCTAGCAGCTTTCCAATATCTGAAAGGGGGCTACAAGAAAGCTGGGGTAAGGCTGAAACAAAAGGACAAAAGGAAAGCATTACAGACTTGAAGAGGGGAGACTGAGGTTGGACATGAGGAAAAAGATCCTTTCCTGTGAGGGTGCTGAAGTGATGGAAGTGGTCTTCCAAGAAAGTTGTGGCTGTCCCATCCCTGGAAGTTACTCTAACCATAGGCTCTAACAAACCATCGACAGCTCTAACCAACTCTGGATCTTAAATACCTCCAGGGATAGTGATTCAACCACCTCCATGGGAAAGCTGTTCCAGTGCCTCACCACTCTCTCTGTAAAGAGTTTCTTCCTAATATCCAATCTAAATGTCCTCTGCCTCAACTTCAAACCATTGTCCCTGGTTCTGTCAGCTGTCACCACTCTACAACCTCCCCTCAAGTAGCTGTAGAGGACAATCAGGTCCCCCCTCAGCCTCCTCTTCTCCAAACCAAACATGCCCAGCTTCCTCAGCCACTCCTCATATGACTTGTTCTCTAAACCCCTCATGAGCTTGGTAGCTCTCCTCTGGATACGCTCCACCACCTCCATGTCTTTCCTATAATGAGGGACCCAAAACTAAACACAGGACTCAAGATGAGGCCTCACAAGTGCGAGTACGAGAGCACAATAACTTCCCTTCTCCTGCTGGCCACACTATTCCTGATACAGGCCACAAGCCTGTTGGCCTTCTTGGCCACCTGAGAACACCGCTGGTTCATATGAAGCCGTTGGTCTATCAGCATCCCCAGGTCTTTTTCTGCTAATCAGCTTTTGAGCCACTCATCCCTGAGCCTGTAGCATTGCCCAGGGTTGTTGTGACATAAATACAATCAGCGCTTCCCTAACTATGCAAGAGGGCTGGAACGACATGATTTTTATGGTCCCTTTCAACCTTAGCTATTCTGTGATTCTACACCACTGTACAACCTGAAGGCCATAGAGGGATTGAAAACATTTACCTCCCTACAGCAAGAAAGAGGGAATTGTGGGGAAGGGATCAGCAACCTGGTCAGTTACTGAAACAGGTATGTGTGATGATTAACTGTTGGCTCTTCTCCATCTTGAGGAGTCTCCCAGGCCAGTCTTTAAAATACAAAAAAAACCAATAGGTTTATTTCAAAAGTTTCTGTCTCCATATGCACTTAACATCAAAGGCACAGTTCAATATGTATTTGCTAGAATACAGACAAAAGTGTCATATTTTCAAGACAGGAATGTGTTTTAGCAGGACCATCAGCATATATAACTAGATGATACAGAATTACAGACTTATTGAGGACAGAAAAGAACTCTTAGGTCATCAAGCCCAGCCTGTGACCTAGCATCATCACGTTAGCCAGATTATGGCACTAAGTGCCACACCCAGTCTATCCTTAAACATCTCCAGGGACAGGGACTCCACCACCTCCCTGGGCAGTCCATTCCAGTGTCTGATCACCTTATCCACAAGAAAGTGCTTCCTAACATTCAACCTAACCCTCCCCTGGTGCAGCTTCAGGTCCTGCCCTCCCATACTATTGCTAGTTGCCTAGGAGAGGAGCCCAACCCCCACCTGACTACAACTTCCCTTCAGGTAGTCATGGAGAGGGAAAAGGTTCCCCCAAGTCATTAAGGCTAAAACAACCCCAGGTCTCTCAGCCTCTCCTCATCAGATTTTCCCTCCAGTATCTTCTCCAGCCTCATTTCTTCTCTGTACCCACTCCAGCACCTCAATCTCTTTCTTGAAGTGAGGGGCCCAGAACTGCCACCAGTACTCGATGGAAGGCCTCAAACCATCTACTGTTCCAGTCATGGTCTGCCTTTGCAAAATGAGGAGAAAACAGCAAGTTTAGTCCTCCCAAGTGAGTGGTCTATTCATTTGTGGCATGTCAGAATGTTGTGACATAGCAGAAAACTTAGGTATGCCAACCTATACATGAATTCAGGTTTAAACCCAGATTAACAGAAGCAGATAATTCCCAGTACCTCTTCTCTCCACATTTTCTCCTTGTACGTGTGGTTATAGGGAAATAATTTTCCCAGAGTAGATTAACAAATCAGTAGCAGAGGCAGATATTTGATACTCAGGTTTTGAATTGCTTGTCAGTTGAAACAAGTAATTTGATTTTTTAGAGTCAGAATCTTCAAAATGCCCAGCTACCTGGTAGGAAAGCCTCACATTTGCTGCTTAGCTCCTGCCTAAACTCTCTCCCAGCCTTTGAAGGGCAACCTGGCAGAGCCATGACACACGCCCCTAACTTGCATTCACTGTGCTCTCTGACAGTCACAGAACAGTCATGGTTGGAAAGGACCAACCAGATCATCAAGTCCAACCAAAAATACAACATCAAAACTAAAACCCTGAGGGGGCTTAGACGTCAGTTTGTTGACACCGATAGCTCCCTGGATCCATGTGGCAGGGACTTATTCTTCAGGATACTCCTTCCCTGGGCTCATCTTGTGTGACATATTGTTTGAGGGGATTGGTTTCTTTGTTTCTGATTTTATGTTCCCTACTTCAAATGAAAACAGTAAAACAACTGTTGTTTTTTACTCTACAGTTTTCTTTCAGTGAAGCTGCTACTTAATGGAATCACTTGAAAACAGTGGAACCAAATAATTGCACAACCATATAAGTATTTAGTTACACAGAAAGCACAGATATCATAAATGTGTTTGGCTGAATAAACTCCTGTGGGAAATTAATTGTAGCACAAGTAGGAGTGAACGACATCAGATACAGTACGTTTTCCAGAATTTATAGACTAGGCTACTGTTTTCTTAAGGAAAAGCTTTCTTAAGCTCAGAAGCTAAACCTGAAATCAGCAAAAACCCAAGTTTCAGTTTATCTGCCCAAATTGGTATACATCTGCCCGCTAGCAGTAGGCATCAATGACAAGTGGGCTGCTACAACATAACAATAGTGATGCTGAGGTCTGGGAAATCCTTAATGGGATATAGGAACACATGCACTGCAACATTTTTTTTACTGACTTCTCAGACTTCATGTATCTTTAGAAAAAAAAAAAATTGTCCCTTCCTGTAAGCAGTAGCACAGAGGAGCTATTTTCCTGTGCTCTGTGGGTTCCCTTTTTGTTTCAGTGGCGAGTTATATTCGCACAATATCTCTGCAGAAATAACTTTGAGAGACATAACTTCCTAAAGGGATGCAAGAACAGATTCCAATGACCCCTTCATTACTAGAAATGGAGTGTGCTGAATAAGAATTTCTATCACTATAATACAATACACATATCTCAACAGAAAATACTCCTTTTCACCCTGGGTGGAATATGCATATTTCCTTCATGCATTCTCTAGGAATACTGAGTTTTATTATCTAAACCCATCTATCCTCAAAGCAAGTTTTAATAAGACGAAGCATTGCACATCCAAAATAAAGAACAGTAAGAAGTTTTAGAAAGGGCTAGCAAACACCTCCTCATTGTCAGTTTCCTGCAGAAAACAAGACACATCCTTTTTGACTTCATCACCAACAGCTTACACCATAGGGAGGGAGGACAAACCAAGCTTGGAAGGGAAAGCAAATCCATGAAGACCCCGAACATGATGATAACTCTTCAGGAAGGAGTCACACACGTCAGGAAAGGAGATCATAGGGCACAGAGCTTTGCTTGAATATCACACAATGCACACAAATAAGTTTGAGGATCTGTAAGCATACACATTTGACACAGCAGACAATTCTTGAACAGGTATACAACTGAATTCAAGAATAACAATCTTTAAATTCCTTTGGATTAATTATAACATATGACAATATTCAAAATACCTGCAATTTGGATTGAATTCACTGCTGCATTGCTTTGTAGGTACTTGGTTAGCACTCTTTTGAGTAGGTTAGTTGCATAGACACAAAGCTTCCTTTTATTTTTCCCCTCGATCTATCCTTTTGAATCTCTGATATCAGTATTAGTAGTATTAACTTCATTGGAAAGACTTCATCATTGCTTCTGCAGGGAAAGAAGCTTAGGCAGCTCTTAACTCGTGGCTGTACTCTAAGCTGCTTTTCCAATACCTGGATTTATCAGATATATTTCAAGAGCAGTTTATAGAGATAGGATGTTAAGCGGCAATAGTTTTCATTGTATCTTCTTCTGATTGTTTTCTGTATTTCATTTCAGTTGCCCTAGATAATAATGCATTTAAATTTCACATTCTCTTAATTAGCTATTAAGATAACTAAACTATTACAGATTAAGTTGAGACTACAGTGTGAAATTTCACATCTCACAGCATACCAATTTGATAATTATGCAGAATACAAGAACAAGCCTTACTGGCAGCCACATATACACTCCAGATTGAAAGCAGTTCTATACAGACAACAAATTTATTGCTAAAATTGTGTTTAAGAAAGGAGGACTATTTGATATTGCATCTCTTCCTTGCTCCCTATCTGCTCAACTAAAGATATTTTCTGTTTATCACTCTTTAGACTTACCTCTGTGCTCCTGCTGCAGCCATTCACAGTATATCCAGAATGCTCTAGGACCAATGAGACCCAGCACCTGGCTGCTTATAATTGTACTTTGTAGATGCTGAGAGCAATCAGAGACTCTTCCCAGTTTGCTCTCCTATATCCTACTGGGGTCTTGCTTGCAGAGAGCACATGTGTATGCTTGGCAGAAGCACAGTCTTCTCTAGCTACACCATCAAACAAAAGATGGGAGACCCTTCTCCTGTACAACAGTTAAGAAGCAATGAAGAGTATCAGGATCTTTTTCACCTGGCATGTACCACCACTAAAATACTCAAGATGTAGCCATGTGTTACTCATAAAGATGATAATAAAAGCATGCAAGTCCTATACTAGAACTCAATTTTGATTAAAAACAATACAAGCCAAAAAAACTTCTTCGTAAATGTGAGCTAAACTGATATCCTGACTTTTTCTGGGCATCACAAACTGAAAAACAGGTGCTGTATTTCTTCCAGGACTGAACATTCTGTTTCCTTCCACCTGAGATTTGTTACAGCTCTCAACTAGCAGAGGACTATAAATGCCACAGTCAGCCCACTTAGCCAGACCTTTTCTCCACAAAATAAATGGAAGGAATTTCACAACTGCATCTGCTGCAAAGGAGAGGAGGAGAAATAAAAAAATAAAGAGGCTTTTGTTGTATTGGTTTGTTCAGGCCACAGTAGCCCTTGAGTGATACAATAAAAACTCTCCTATGAGTTCACTCCAAAGCAAGTCCCAAAGGCTTTTATTCACCTGAATCTGGATCCTGTTTAAATATCTCACCTGAAGTGATTCGCAGAACCCAGGGCATATTTTGTTACAGAGGAGAGCTTCAAATGTGGTCATTTTTAGCTTATTTCAGGAGCCAAATGTCTTTCTTTTGTCCCCAGGTTAAATTTGACAAATACATTTTGCTATAGGATTGAGAAGCTTTTGGGAAAGATAAAGTTTTTCACATAATTTAAAAACAGATGTAACATTGTTAATTCATTCACGATAGATGTTTAAATCAGCTGAATGTGAAAGTCTGCATCCTTCATAGAAGAAATTCTTTTTTTTTTTTAAAGGAGTCAATACTAAGACGGAAATAGGCATCAGTAAAAGGGAAAGGAATCAGTTACTATAGAAAGTTGGGGATGAAGGGCTAGAATCTCATCATGCTAATATCTGGATGTATTGCAAAAATTAATTAATTTTCATTGTGCTGCTTGTGAAATGAGGGGATGATATGGCAGTATCTCTACAGAAAAGGAACTGAGGCACAGACAGGCAAAACCAAAAGACTTCTACTATGAGGACTCTCATTTGATTGTGTAGCACAAGGTTCTTCAGAGCACACATAACACTTATAACACTTGCTATAATTGAAATCTTACCTTTACACACCAGTTTCTCTGAACATAATGAGTATAACATAATCAATCAGCTCTTATAAACAGAATGTTCAGAGTATCCTCATGCCAGAGGAACAGTTAATCACAGAGGGCTTCCCCTAGATCTTAAAAAAAAAACCAAAACAGTAAGATTATGAGAATCTCCTCCTAGTTTCTGTAACACCTGAGATTATGAAGTCCTTAATAAAGCAAATAATGATAAGAACAGCCATAGTCTTTTTGCAGATAAAACAGTGTATGTGAATTAACACTGAGCCACCTGGTTTCAGTGTTGGTTAACCTTCATTTCCTGTTATCTCTATCAGATGTTAATGATACAACAGGAGCTAATTAGTGAGTAGTCAAGTGTGTACTACTCACTAATTAGCTCTCACTAATTAAGTGTCTACCTTTTCCTCTACTTTTCAACTAAAACTCATGGCCATTCCATGCTAATTGCATTGTATGAATTACTTAAGTGCCAACATAAGCTGCATGAAAAAGATAACACTACAAGGGGAGATGAGTGAAAAGGATCTGTCCTTCTAAGTCAAGGTCACTGATAGCATAATTATTCTGATAAACTGGGCATAATGATCTCATGTGCAAGATACTCAGGCTATTTGCTCCAACATAAACACATTGCATTTCCCAATATACAGGTTAGAACTACTCTGCCTGAACACAGGACCATGTGCTGGGAAGATGCTGCCAATGGAAGAAAGGAAGCCACTAGAAAATATTGCTTGCAAAGCTGCCCTAGACATCCCTCCCACTGGAGCAAATGTTAGGAGGATCCAGATCTGAATATCTTCACTGTTCATTACCACTGTACTGTCGCACTAGTTCTAATGCAAACTACATATAAAATAGAAGACCCACAGAAAAACCACCTGCTCTATGCAACGGCTCGTATTTGCACAATTAGATTAGGTAGGCCCATGTGGGTTTATTGTGGAGTGTAGTGTTCAGAGGGAATTGCTCTCACCTTCCCAGCAAACAGTAGATTGAAAGAAAGCACAGCCCACATAATAATCCCCAAATTTAAAAGAGCCTTAATCTTTATTCACAAGAAAATCACTTATGCACGCACAGCTGGCAGGACAGCATGCAAAGTTTCACTGGACTTCAGGCTGCTGCACCTTTTTCTTTTTCATTCCTTACACTCTACAGATAAATGTCCGTGTATCCAGCAGAACCTGTGTTACATCATATGGCTTCCTATAAAATGGAGGAAAATATTTTCAGCACATACAAAATACACCTCTCTTGTCACAAAGACACTTGTAAGCAAAGCACCTCAGTGCTTGCAAGGGCCAGTATTTGACCCCTGATCAATCAGTTCTGAATGACTGGCAAGAAATTATATACCCACCACACTGAGCTGGCTGCCTCCAGTGAATAAAAGCAGCTGGGGAAAGGGCTGGGAGGCTTGTGGAAATGTAACTAGCCAGCAAACAAAATTCTTCAGAAAGAATCAGTCCTGTGAGGGTGTGCAGAGCCTCCTGCCAGAGTGGAAAGCAGACCTGTGCCTCTATGGAGGAACTAGGCTGCAAAGAACTAATTCCTTAGTGTTAAAATTAAATGAAATATTGTTGGTTCCAGTGAACAGCAGTGATTCTCATTCCTGAATTTCCATCAGAGATCAGATGCCTTTTAAGCTCAATCTCATGGACTATTTAATTTCACTTTACTGCAGTCCCTAAAGACAAGATAGAACATAAGGTTTTCCTCAATCAGGAGAAAGAGTGTAGCCACTATAATCTTTGGGCTATTCTTACCAGCTATTCTTTTCAAGGTTAGGATATTTGTTCTTTGTCTCCAAAGTAAGATATTCTTTCACCTAATTCCACACTGGTACACCCCATCTCCCTGATTTCAGGTGTAGGAAGGCACAAACTGGACTCTATACAACAGAAGTATCTGAATTGCTATGTAAGCTGTCAGGAAAATTAATGTATTCAAGTCTCAGCAAACCTCCTCCTTCCTTAATCCTTACTTCAGGGCCAGCAAATCTTCTTTTCCTTGGTGACTCTACCTCTCCCATGGAATATTTATCTTTAATTACATTTTGCTATACATAATCCAAGCCATACAATGTCGTATCTGTGACAACATAAAAAATGGCTTCACAGATAGGATGACATTGAGGCTGAAAGAAAGCTGTTAGGAATGCAAAGAAATACTGGGTCTTGTTTGCTGCATTTTGAAGGATTCAAGAGTCACAGGTAAAAATAAAAATCTGACACATTTCTGATTTCACTATTTGAACGTAGTTATGCTACATTGATAATTGGAAGAAAAAAGAGCAGTGAAAATACTTCAAACTTGCTGTGACACCTGCTATAGAATTCTATTCACTTTCTCTCTAGATTTCTACAAATCTCTTTTCTCTTGTTTTTGGTCCTAGTCAGAAATCTTTCCCTGAAAAATACTGTCCTTTGCTATGCCTGTACAAGATACTTCATAGGATCCACAGCAGCTGGGATCTTCCATAACAGTGGGAAAAAAACAGTTGAAAACTATTACTTTAAAAGGCAAAACCCACAACATGTAGGCTTTCATGCAGCATTTAAACACCAGGACTGAATAGATGAGAAAACATATAGCTTCCAAGGACTGCAGTAGTAATCAAAGGAATGGCCTAGGTTGGGTGTGGAATCAAAAGCAATGTTGTAAGCTACATGACAGACGACTGCTTTTACAGCTGCTAAAATGATGAAAAACTGCTGTCCTAAGTGAGATAACATTTCTGGAGTATCACTACAGAACAAGCAGCATCTGGGTTTCTGTTGTTATTTGGCACAGGTGATATTCTCCTCCAAGCAAATGCAAGGTACCTCCATGTTTCTGAGCATGTACCTACCTCTGCCTTGCAATAATTATATAATTACTGTGCACAGCCACCTAAACATCATCCCCTTTTGGGGATGTTGGACAGAAAGGAAAAAACAAGGTATTCCTAATAACTAAACAATTTCAAAACCATTAGCAAAAATGATTTTAGAAGTAATTCTACATTACAAGTACATTATCAATGACAGGCATTTGCAGAACTGCCTTGGACCTATGTGCCATTAAAACAGTTGATGGACGGTGCCTTAAATATGCTATTCCTGTTATACTGTCTGTTGCTGTGTTTCTGCCCTAGATAATTAAGCTAGACATTTCCTTTTTTCCCCCCTGTCTTTAGTAAATGAGACTCTACTCACATTAATCTGCTCCACATGGTCATTAGCTGAGTTATATTTCATATGCAGGATAATAAGATGGGATTTACTGCAGACATCCCACAATTCCAGATGTGTCTGTATGGCCAAGGGTTGAAAAAGTCAATTCCCCTCTCTGCCCCCACTTCATTCCTCTGTCAGATTTTGCTTCTGAGTAGGCAAATAATATGTCAAAGCAGTCTGACAGGGGGCACAGATGAAATGCACACCATAAATGCTAGATTAATAAACCCAGTGATTTTCTCCAATGAAAAAGCCTGTAAGTTTATATTCAGTTATGTGGAAGCAAGTATAGTGCAAGTGAACAATAGGCTAGAAGGATTACAAATTTCTCAGTTCCAAACAATTAATTAGATAAGTGTTTTTTTCTCTCTTCATATCTCCTTTTCTTTTTTCCTGCAATTATTTTGCTTCACAATGACTCTACACTCTGTCTGCTACAGAATAATTAAAAAGAACAGCTGTGTATCTGCTTCCACTGCAATTGAAGAAAAAGGCAAACAGTCCTTTTTTCTTTCATTTTACATTTCCACTTCTGAAATAAGTGATGGGTTTTAGGCATTTAGCCCAGTGCATGTCAGGAGTGCTACAGTGATTAAGTATTACCTTGTCACATCTGTTTAGAAGCCATACATAACTCTTGAAAAATTAGGTCATGATAGCTTATTAGCCACTCAACCACGCTGGCAAGATGCAGTCACTTATGTAAGATTCAGATCCTTGCTGGACACAGAAAGAGGTGAGATGGGGGAACTGTTAAGGGTAGGTCTGAGAGGAAATCTGTTTGCAGAGCCCCACCTTGTCCACAGCAGTTTGTGTGCAAGTGAGGCTTTTAAAAAAGCAAATGGAAGAGAAAAAATAATCACAGTGAGAGGATTAAGCCAATAATGTTCCTGTTCTAAACATCATGCAGCCCTGGCATGGTTTGTGATACTCTCCAGAAAATTAAAAGAGAGTAATACACATTTCTAATAAGAGAGAGTGTGGGAGCTCTGGGTTAAGGTTTTTCACCTTCCATAGGGACACTTACTCCAAAATTGTTTTTCCCATAGAGTAGACCCAATAGGAATTTTCTTCTATATGGTTGGAGTCTGTTGACAAAACTCTACAAAACAAAATTATTATCTGATTCTGATGGACATAAAGTGTTAAAAATCATATTATATTTTAAAACCAAATCTGACAGCACTGGGACCTGGAAGAATATTCCCCATGACAACAAATGTCCAAGCATTCATGAGTTGTGTGCATGATATGCATTACCCTACCATTCATGGTTGTCACTGTATGATGAATGCAAGTGTTACAGAAACATCAGCTTCACGGTGTTTTAAAGCTTAGTGAGTGGGCTATTGTTTGTTCTGTTCACCTCTTGTCTGCAGAGCACTTGCATTCAAGGAGGGAAGTGAGCAGCTTTTGCAATCAAAACAAGAGTCTGATGAGTTTTTAAGTGTCTGTATTTCCAGCTGCCTGTATTTCCAGCTGTCAGTATGGAAACTCTTAGAGGAGACAGAGGATGTAGTGTATAAATTATTGTGTTTTGTTCCAGGTGTGTGGATCTCCAAAGAAAACACTGACTGACTAGTGTCCAATTCCACACTTACAGATAAGCTGAGTCTGTGCTTGACACTACTTTCCTTGGTATGGACTTCTGGAATTGGGCACCAGTTAGAAATCACTGTAACATCCTTAGATCATATTTGTCAGTCCTCTTAGTCTTTTCTCAGCTGAAGCTATGATTCGACATATTTGGGTACATGGACTCCTGTACATGTACCTGAAAAGCTTGTGTCTGCATGTAGTGATGGTGTAAGCTGCAGTTGAGCCTTCTTGTTTACTTGTATAGTGCCTCACACATGTTTTGTGTCTTCAGGATTTTGCCGTAGAAAAGTATTAATGGACAAAGAAAAGTACAGCAGAAAGAGTAGGTGATTTGGAATGGGTAAATGCATCATTTTTACAAGAGTCAGAGGAACCAGAATTTGCCCACTTGATTTTTAGCCAATGATTTGACTGAGAGTTACTGTCTGGATAAACACAATGCTCAGAATGTTTGCCTTGTGATAGGTATTTAAAGAGAAGACCCTGATGAAGATCCAGCCGATACAGCTGTATGTTTGATCGCTTTTTGTCCATTTCACTTGTGGGAGTTTGTCTTTCTTTGCTACCAATTTTAGAGATTGGGAATTTTTAGCATGGAAGTGGCTCTAGGGAAATAAGCAATGGAATTGCTTATGCTGGTTTTTTTTGAGACTGCTGTGTTCCTACTCTAATCCTTGGTTACATAAATAGAGATTATGTGAAAGAATACAAGAGATGGTGAGCTACAGAATTTCCTCCTTCATGAGCACAGACTGGAACCACCTTGGCTGGAAATCTTTCAGATGCAGGAGATTTATTTTTAGCAATTTAGGTTGGGCTCCATTTTAAATTTCTGTCTGATCACTCAGTCAACAGGAAAGAATTAGCAGCAGTGAAGACAACAATCTGCAGAGCCTTTAGCAGCTACCATTCCCCAGCACCCATCACCAGTATCTACTAAAATCATATTGGGAAAAAAAGCTCAGGTGTGCACTCATCACATGAAGACAGATCTTATACCTATTTGCCAGTGTGGTGATAGACATGAAGGAAGAGCTCAAAGTTTCCAGCTGTAGCTCCATCAGTAGCAAAACTATCAAGACTTTGCTGTCACATTGAAACTAACACCAAGTTTGTAGTTCTGCTTAAACAAGCAGCAATCACTTCATAGAATACACTTGTGCAGGAACATGTAGTACACCACCATACATGGCATGTAAAGTGAGTGGCAGGACACTGAAATACTTGGAAATTTATTCCTTCTTTCTTCCAGCATAAATGCACTTCTCATCTTTGCAGTTCTCAATTTATAATGTAAACTAATTTTCAGGAGCAAAAATTAATTGAGCTCATGTTTTGTCAAGAGTAGCTTACTCCTGAAGCTGATGTGCTCTGGACCTCTCTAAGGGGAGGCAAGCTGAAGAGTGAGGAAAGTCTCACAGGATCTCCTACTTTCTTCACGCTTCCAAAGCTGCCCAAAGAAATCAAATGAACCACAGTATCATAGGTAGAGCTGGCTGAAGCCAGCCATGTACCACTGCTTCACACTGAAGAAAGGATGAGACATCTGAAATAGGAGGGGGCAAAAAGCAACAAAACAGAAAGTAACCAGCAGTGGACAGCAGAAGGTGGAGAAAGGAAAAGATGGGTAATGGGTGATAATAAAGCCTGTTTAATGGAATGAGCATAAAAGAAGAACCAGGATAAAGCAGGTCAGCTGGTAAGTGAGGGGGATAATCAAATTAACAGAGATTTTATAATGTCAGGGCTAATGAACTGTTATCTTATATCGGTCACCCAGAAGGGAAAGGTGAAGAGGTATGAGGGATTATGCATTAATGAAGATAATAAAAATGTGTTGACATCTCCATCATTGTTCAAATTCCTGCTACAAAGTGTTAAGGAAAGCTGAGAAAAATTGCTTCCTATTTAAGGGCAGTGTTCATTAACAGTGACACACTATCTCCTTGCTTTCTCAGCAGGCTGAGCACGTGAGCTGGTCATGTGGGGTACACAGTCCCCACATGTGAAGGTGAAGACACCTCTGGACTTTGTACAAAAGAGCATTCAATGGCCAATACATCTATAAGTACAAAAACTGCCTTCTCTGCCCTGTGGCTCTGAAGTTACTCCATGCTGTGCTCAGCCCAAGCCTGACTGCTCTGCAGATTTCAGGACTGACCCCATGCAAATTTGACATTTCCATCTTCCCAAGATTTGTAGTCTGAACTTGCTGGTAGCTGATGCTTTCCAAAAGAGAAGGAATGAACCAGACCCATAAATNAAAAGGAGTGATTGGTAAATCCTTTTTTTCATAATACTCTGCAGAATAGCTAGATTGCTTGATGCACATTGTAAGTGACACCAAAAGTGTGGTTTCTGCGGACATAGGTTTATACTGGTGTTAAAATATATTGCTGGTTTCAGTGATCTTCACACAAAAGGATTTCTGCATTCAAATTACAAAGGCACAAGAGAGTGGGAACTACAAGACCGCTTTCTAGCTTGGTACTTATTGTATATGTGGAAATGACAGGCAGATTTGTGATTGCTAATTAGGAGGGAGGCAATTCCTTAGCTAGGAAGAAATTTATACTCTAATTCTTGCATTTCCACATTAGAAGAGGATTATAAAATTATTAACCTTTAGCAATCGTATTTCCTAGCATCTCAACATTTACAATACTTTCATGCACTGTGTGGAAGGTGATTTGTATAAATAGTGTAAATTTCTCTCATAAACCATGTTAAAAATAAGGCAGACAGACTTTCTGTTGTTGGCAAGAGGCAATTCAAATTATCACCCTCATAGTCTTTTTAATCCAGCTGTGTGTTTACAGAGGAAAAAGCACACTTTGTGTCCCCAGCAGTTAGGCTGCTGGAACTGTCTGTGGATTTTCTCTTTTCCCAAAACGTGAATTTCTTTTAAAGTATTACAGCTGTTCTTGTTAGAATGACTGTAGGGAGTTCACGGTGGAAGCTGAGCTGCAGCTAGCTAGGACCATTTTAAGGGATGCCTTGAAGCTGTGCTGGTCAGCAATTCTCTTCTCTCTGCCTGTCACCACTGTCTTGGTCCAAGGGAAAGTTGGAGATGAATCCCCTTTTCCTCAGCAGAACAACTCTACTGGTTGTGCTAGGATTTCCTTTGGCTCCACTAACTTACATTGGAAGGCCTTGGATTCATACCTAGAAGTCTCTGGCTCTGTCACCACACTGTAGATCTGCTCTGTTCCCAGATGCCTGACTTGTCTCCAGTGATGAGAAACTGCACGTATACTACAGTAATGCCTTAGCCATGCAAGCCTGGTTTCATCCTTTTACCTCTCTTCATTCATTTAATTCATCATCAGTGAAATACAAAACCTTTTCTTTCTTCTTGTTTTCCATTAATGTAAAGTAGTAATTATGCCCACTAAGGACACAGACTGTCTTCCACTAGACTTGAAGGAATATTTTAGGTTCGTCCTTACTAGGCTCAGAAACAAGCCCAACCCAAAGGGCCCACCCAAGAGACAGCCATCCTGAAAAGCAGAAACACTCAGTTTTACCAAATGCCAGACAGATTTTCAGGTTTTTTTGAGCAGTAGGATGATTGTTGATAAAGATTTCATTCTACCAGAATTCTGAGGTGAACGTGAAGTTAGCCTCATGTGAAGTACAAATAGATAAAAATTACATAGATTTCTATTTGAAAAGACATAGAAAATTACATAGATTTCTTTTTTGAAAAAATCTAATATAATTCTTATGCAGATAGTTGTTACAATCTTTTTTGGACATTTTGCCATTTCAGAATATTTTTAAGGAGTCCGGAATGCCACAGAGTAGACACTACAAAGGCAAGACCTCTGTGGGGAGATGCTAACAACACGGTGTAAAATGTTCATCTAGAGACTATTGATCATAAAATATCCCCATAATCATAGACAAAAGATTGTCAATACTGGTTAAATACAAAGAATGATTGGAGGGGGATTGGGAGGGAGGGGGAGTCTTCTTATATAAAAATACCGCATGAATGTACATTGTATATAAATGTACATTGAAAGGTCTGAAAATTTTACATTAGAAAGACAATAATTGCAGCACAGTGCTCACTGTAAGAACAGTAGGACTGTGATATTGTGCTGCCTCAGTATGATTTTTGAGCCCCTAGGGAGAGAAAAAGCAAGGCCGGGGTAATAAAAATAAACTAAAGCAGCAGGGAAATATGGTTACAGGCCAAGATGAGGACAAACACTCTTGTTTACAAGTCTTGCATAAGAGTGACAGGGATGAATGTATAATACAAGAGCTGTTCTGCTGCTGCTTTGCTACAAGTCTGAACCAGACCTGGCAAAAGAATGAAAAAATTATTTGGCAAAGGCTTCAAGTAATTCAAAAATCTCTCTTGGCCTCAATACGAGTTACAATGAAACGGTGATTTTGAAATCTCTAGGACAGAAATATTCTGGGACGAAAATTACATTGAAGCTCTTTTGTTTTAACTTAGAAGATACTACAAGAGTACAGGACTGACAATGGAAGATCATTGCAGCAATGGGTAATGCATTTTACAAAGTCAAACTGACACCAAACTTTAATCTTTTTATCATCAATACTGTAGAGTAGAACAACTGCAGAAACTTGGGAAAAGGAGAGAGCATCTCTGCTCTAGAGGAGAGCCATACTGATGAATAAAAGGGATTCTGACATGCCAGCTAAGTGGATGCTGCTTGCTTGGAAGGCCAGGTTAGGTGTATCGAAAATATTACTTTCTTTCCCTCAAGTGTTCTCTCTACCCTGCCTCCCCCAGCTGCAGGTCTAGCATGCATGCTCTCATTAACCACATCTTTGGTTCATGCTTACATCTTACAGTATAGTTGCTGTCACCAATCATATATTCTCTTTGATTGCCTTTTTTACTGTCTTCCCTCTGTGGCCCTCCAAAAGACATCAAGAAATTTGCATTTCTATCTTAACTGTGCTCAGCTCATGAACAGTGAAGACAACTCATGACACACGCAACCGGAAATCACATCACAGAAAAGTCTTATTTGACATATATACAGCAGTGCCCTATATAGTTCTTTCAGCAAAGCTCTGGTCCCCAATCAGTCAGACTTCTCTTACAGCCATTCAGCTAACAATTTTCAAAGCAATCTCCTCATAGCTGTTAGTGAAATATGGAATAGCTTTTTTTTACAATGAGGGTGACAAAGCTCTAGAACTGGCTGCCAGAATGGTTGTAGAGTCCCCTTCTCTGGAGACATGTAAAACCCACCTGGACATGTTCCTATGTGATCTACTGTAGGTGATCCTGCTCTGGCAGTCGCTTCCAAAGACTAACTTTCTGAGAGTCTGGCAAATAGGAGAAATTAGTACTCCCCCACCACTCCACCCTTCTTCCATTCTCTGTAGAGAAATGTACAAGTTTTCAAAAAACAGACAGACAGACAAAAAGCATTTCAAATGTTAACATTTGAAATCACACATTACTGTACACTTCTGAAACGGTTTTGGGCACACCTGTGCTATTCTACACAAAACATGTGCTACATGGAAAGCTCATCTTTGATCTCGATTGGATTCCTTATTTTCTCAAAAGAAAAAACATGAGCTTACTTCAACTTTGAGCTTTAAAACACTGCATTAGTCAGTGCCTTACCTTGATACTGGATTTGCTTTGGAAGACTTTCTAGACTTCACTGGTTGCACTCTAGGGTCTCCTCCATCTGCCAACACACAGCTAAAGCAACCAAAGCATTTAGTCACTCAAGGACAAGTGCAAGTGTGCTGAAAGTTAGCTTGTGCTTCAGGGTTTTGTGCCTAGGCTGGTGACAGAGCACCTCCAAAGATGAAAGCCACTGTTTCAATGTTCAGTCTCTAACAAATGTTGCTTCTTAGATTGTTCTGTAAAATAACAGACTGAGATGTTTTTTTCCTCTGGTGTTTGCTGATGAATTTTTAAAATGTTGTTCTAGGTGACTAGAATGATGTCACTGTACTTCTCAGACTCATATTAATGTAATGGATTGATTGTCAGCAAAAAGAAGCAATGAGTCACAAATGGTCTGGCCATGGGGAAAACACATCAGCTTCATAATGAGAGGATTAAATCTGAGGTGTGACGGTCTTTGCCATTCAGAAGGATTTTATTGCAGGTGCCACAGCCTTATAAGAAAGATAAATACAAAACACGTGGTTAACACAGACTTCAGTTTGCATGTAGATACCCAGCATTGAGAAGGTAAAAATCTAGCTTAAACATTTTAAATCAATACAGCTGATTTCAGTGCTGAAAAAAATGTAATCATACCGACACACACAGACCCCTAAAGAATGGCTTCCCAATCACAAGCAATACAGCAGCTGGCTGACATCCCATAGTGACGGATGGTCCCATCCACAGTGGGAAGACCAAAAATCCTTTTGTTACATTTTCTTCTCACAGGTACTCCTGTGGAAACAGCATTATTGTTTGTCGAGGCCCCAAGCCAGGAGAACACTTAAGCAGGAATTTTAACCCCAAAGTAGGGCCAAGGCAAATAGGTTAGTAAGATTAAAAAGTGATTAGTTATCTCAGCCACCCTTGGAGAATGTGTTTGGGCATGCAGACAGCACTTTGCCGTGTAGCTCCTGAAGACATGCAGCTCAACATTTCCCATTGGCTTCACCCTTCCCAGGGTGAAGAATGATTTTCCCTGGGACAGCATGGGCTCTTGGGAGTGGCTGGAGTAGAAACACTTCAAAAAACATTGGCCAAAGCAGCACAATGCTACCTTCTCCTGCCCAAAATAAGAGGGCAGGGCCTGACACTGTGTGAGGGGAGGGTTAGGTTGGATATTAGGGGAAGTAATTCCTCACAGAAAGGGTGATCAGACACTGGAATGGACTGCCCAGGGAAGTGGTGGAGTCACTATCTCTGGAGCTGTTTAAGGACTGACTGGATGTGGCACTTAGTTGCATCGTCTGACTGATGTGATGATGTAGGCTGAGCTTGATGAAATTAGAGGTCTTTTCCAGCCCAAATAATTCTGTGCTTCTGTGATCACCCTTTGCTCTTCCTGCAAAGTCCAGGTCGATCATACAAAAAGCTGTTTTAATGCCTCAAGAAATTGTAGCTCAGGATACACAGACTTCACATCTTTGTTGGACTCATCTCTTGAGAGCCTTGTAGCAATTAAAAGACCAAGAATATAAAACCAGGTGTTAACACTTTGCTATGTAGTGTGTTTAGCCCATAGGAAAAGGAAGACTAAGACTAAGTGGGAAAGAAAATGAGAAATGAAAGTGAAGCTACCCACTATCACAAACTCTCATCATTGTTTGTTGGGGAGTTTTTTGATCAGCAAAGCTTAGGTTTCCCTTCTGTGTTGCAGTTATCTTCTGGAGTGTAGCATCTACTAGTAGCTTCAGAAATTACCTTTGATTTAATAGCTGTGCCTTCCAAGCCATGTTACAGATTTCTTACTTTTTCCTTGAAGTTGTAATCTTTCATTATCCACTGTTTTAATTTCCTGCATGGCTGCCTTTGCCTGCCATACCAGCAGTATGAATAAAGCTGTACTGGTTAACTCCTTATGATTTCTTTTAAATTTTTTATCCTTATATCCTCACTTTCTAAATGTCTTTTGTAACAGCAGTGCTGTATTTTCATTGATGTGTACAAGTCCTTATTTTTGACCTTGGAAAATTCTCGGCATTTTGTTTTAAGAACTTCAGCAATGGGTTTGCTTTTGATGCAAGGAAGATTAAAGTTAATGCAAACAGAGAAAACATCTTAAATCACTTGTGATGCTGCTTTAGCCCCCTGATTATACTACTCTTATTTATATCTTATGCTTATTTATATTTTAATTATAGCTCCGTTATACTACTCAGCTTTTCATCTGCTTTATGAATCCTCATGATTTTTAGAGCAGTTTAGAGAACTGCTCCCCAATTACTTTATCACAACATCCCACATAAGGGCTTTGAGTCCAGTTAGCATAGAACCACATAATTATTAAGGTTGGAAGAGACCTAAAAAATCATCAAGTCCAACCTCCAAACCAATGCCCAAGAATGATGTCTACTAAACTATGTTCCCAAATGACACATCTATGTGTTTTTGAACACCTCCAGGGATGGTGACTCCACCACCTCCCTGGGCAGCCTTCACCACTCTTCCAGTGAATAAATTTTTCCTCATGTCTAATCTAGAGTCTTCCTGGCACAACATGAGGCCATTTCCTCTTGTTCTATTGCTAGAGACTTGGGAGAAGTAGCTAAACCAAGCAGGGTCATATTTCTATCTCTCCTCATCCTATGCACCATCTGACCATTGAGCTTGTTTTAGGAAAAGCTGTTTGCTGCTCCAACAGTGTATTTCTTTTTCACGCTCTCTTTTTTGCTCCTCAGCCTGCTCACCTCCTCTCACAGTTCTGTCACTAAGCAGAGGAGCTTCTCTACCTGGACACATCTCCCACAGACAAGCTCTGAGCTGCCCTCCTGCACTGATGCCCCAGTCAGGCACATCTTGCAGTCTGATGCCCACATGGCTGCCCTGAAATTCAGTCCTTGTAGATGTATCAGTTATGGTGGGGACAGGACGTGAAGAGGCCATGGCTTTCTGCCTTGTAGAATCATTGCTCTTGGCTGCTGTGGGCTGAGCTTGCAGCACTGTAACTGTGTGCCCTGCACTGTGGGCTGCTGGACCCGTAAGCAGAGGCAGGGCCAAACCAAGTGGTTGCTAAGTTCCCATCAGGACACACGGACACACTGCCTCCACAAAAGATGGTAGAACAAACTTCAGTTTAGATACACCATCACACAATGATGAGTAAAATGGCCTTAATGAGATAGTCAGTATAGCCATTCCAGATCGAGCCTGAAATGGCTTTCTATTGCTTTATTCCTTTCATCATCAGGGATCCTCAGTTCTTATGTTGCCAGATGCGAATACTGTAAGCAAAGATGCACGAGTTTTCATTGAGTTTTACCTCAAGTCAATGAATCATAGTAGATATCCTGTATGGTTATGTCCAGATCAAAGAGAGATCTCCTAATGTAATTACAAGTTCATAAAAGCCCTAGGCACATATGCAGGTCTTAATGCTGTACTCTTCACCAAAACATTTCATTTAATGCTGCCAGAGGACCCTACATTTTTTCTATTAAAATACACTTAAACATCTATCCTTTTGTTTTCCTTTTTAGACACCTGTGAACTCCATAGGTCTGCTCTGGGTTGGTGCCTTCCATGTTACTGGCACACCAACAAAGGGTCACACTGCAGGGTACTGCATACTCAGTGTGCACTACATATGGCTGGTGTTACCTGAAGGCAAGCCAGATTCTTCAATATGCACACTGAAATACTACTTCTTGCAGACCAAACATTACTTGACCCTTAAAGGAAGAGTGCATTAGGCAAGGTAAAGCTCTTCACTAACAGGACAAATAAAATCAGTCAGGTTTGGTGCCTGAAATGTTGCGACATTACGTATTTGCTCAATTTTTTTTCTTCCAATGATCTGATTCATAATCCTTAGCTCTAGAATATGGCATGTGATCTTTTCACCAAGACTTGAATGGCTTTGTGCTTCAAAAACACTAAATTCCTTTTTTAAGTCAGTGTAAGAACCTGACATTCTCATCGCCTTGAGAACAGCTGAAGATGCACATACACCTGTGCAGAGCTTCCCATATCCTTGCAGCATTTTACAGCAAATGTTCTTCCCAGGGAAGAGCCAAAGTCCTGTGCTGTAATTGCTCAAAAGATACAATAAGGTGTGCCAAAGAGTCAAGGTTTCTCAGAGAGAACCAGCCCAGCCTAAAGATTATTGAATGCACTCAGCCCCTAGAAGAGCCTTGTGGAGAGATTACAGTGAGTTAAAGACCCTGCTTCCCTGTATAGAGGCAGAGAAAAACCTAATTCAGTGTCCTAAAAGCAGAATTTGACATGGGATAAAAATCACAGCAGCATGAATTTTCACATAACCAACTTATGGACCAAGAGATCCTTTATCTGCTGTTTGCAATACAGACCAATGTCACCTTGCTTTTCCTGACAACAAAAGTTATCGACCCAGCTTTGACAGTTACTGCTGGTGATGTAAGAAGTATGAACATCCCAAAGTGATTTGTCTGTCTCAAACTCAATTTACACACAGACTGCAAAGCACACAAAGCCCCTTGTCTTCCCCACTGGATTTCTGGCATTTTCTTTCTTCCACTTCAGAGAAGCAGTGGGATGCATCTCCCACATAGTTCATTTGTACAGAGGTTCTCACCTCCATTAGAACACCAGCTCTCCTTTTCACTTGGTTAAAATCCCTTTGAGCCCCAGTTGAGGGACACTGGAGGAAGCCCTGCTCCAAGATGAACTGTCTTCCTTATCAAATCTTCAAAAGGATATAGGAAGGGATGCCCATAAGAAAGTTCCTGTGTACATTCTCCTGAGTGATTGTCCTGGGCAATTTTAAAATACATGGGTAATGCTGAAGAGGTTAGAAAAGAGCCTTGTGAAGGGAGATTTCTGCTTTCACTATTGGTGGCCACTATGGTCCACAAAGCAGGGTTTTAACGCAAACTACGAGATACCATAGGCTGAGATAAATTGACAGTGGGGATTTTGTAAGATTCCTCTCTACCCTGATTATCGGTCAGTAAAATCAGCCAAGAACACACCACACAGGACTAAGAATATTTTGGGCTGTACTCTGAAAGCTATTGAATAAAATGTATGCCGTCATTTATTCATTTGTTATTTCTTTCAGATGCTTTTTGCTAAGTTTCTTTCAGATGCTTTTTGCTAAGCACATGTTTTACTGTTAACACACATACAAATGATTAAAAAAAAACCCACACTTTCCTCAGATTCTAAATAAAGTAAAACTCAGATTGATCAAAGTGAGGCAAATATTGCAAGAAGGATTAATTTAAATTATGCAGAGCAGAATCAACTTGAACATTTCAAAACACATCATGAGATGCTTTGAAAATGTTTCAATTAGCCTTCACTTGGCTCAAAAATCCCCGTTCTGATTTTACATAAATAAGGTTGCCCTGACCTTACTGGTGCTGGAAGGACTACCAACAAGGTGCTAATGAGGAGTTTTGGGGTGTGTGTGAGTCGGGACATATCTCTCCACAAAAAAATTTGACTAATCTGACAAGGTCACATCTATATGAGCAGGCAAACATCTGTAAGCCTACAGTGACTTCTGCTGATCAATAATGACATGGCCAGATTAAAAACTGACAACCTGGAGGCAAAAGGCTTTGTATCTTATTACTAATCTCCTGAGTTTTCCAGTCCTCTCTGAAGAGGGGGAACTAATGAACATATTCTACACTCAAAATGACAAACAGCTTCAATTAAAAATAGAGATCTTTGTGAATATATTCTTCTTGTTGAGTGAATGACACCACAGCACTATTCGTTTGTTCCTTAAGGCAGCCAGAGTTAATATGTCAGTTCTATAAATTAAAAGTTTCTGCATGAATCATGAAGAAAGTTGTCTGCATTACCTTAAGAACTGAGCCCTTCTTTGAGATGGAAAGCATGGGTTGATGAGGGTCAGTATCAAGAGATGTGCCTGTGAGAATGTTGCTGGTGTCTGCAGACTTGAACTCCTCCCTCTCTTCAGGCTTTACTACTGTTGCAGGTGCCACCTGTAAATGATGTTAAGGAATGCAGGCCTTGCAACAAGGGAACTGGCTGAGCTCAGTTACCATGACCCAAAAAAGTGTTGCTTCTTTACTTCACTTCCTGGGTTATTTTTCATGCCATTACCTGCATTACAAGCACAATCTTTCAGCTTTGATTGCTGGCAATAGAGAAAGCTAAAGCAGGGGTCTAAGTGCACAATAGCTCTGTTTGTGTGCCCCACAGACCTTCTGACTGCTGCAGCAGTGTGATTTTTCAAGATAAGCCTTTAATACTGGTATTCAGGGTATGATCCCAACATTCCTCCTCAAGCCTGAGGTCAAGGGAAAGCTGTGCCAGCTCATGATGTTCCTCATGGATGTACACACATCCACGTGAGTCATGGAGCAGCAAGTTCTGGTGAAGATACAGAATTACAAATTCTTGCCTTGATTTAAAGCAAAGTATTTTGGAAAATAAGAATGCCAAGAACTGTACCAAAGTTTACTGGCTCACATAAATCAATTAAGCTTAATCTTTGCTGCTTAAATATTCGGGGCAGGGGGGGGTGGTGTGGTGTGTGCTGAACAGGGGCAAAGGCAGCAGTACTGAAGTTTTTTGGCCTGTGTTCTTCACTGACGAGGCTTACAGAGGATTTGCACACAATTCCCAAGTCCTCACAGCTAGTCAGGTGATGGGTGAGGGGCTAAGGCAGCATGGTTCAAGCTGTTCCACCAGTTTACATGGTACTCATGTCTCACAGCTAGGTGCCACAGGAGCAGCTGATGACTGACCAGCTTCACTTGATCTGTGCTACCCTGAGCTCTGTTGTGCAAAGAGGTCTTAAACTGGCTCCCTGTCTTTGTTAGAGATGCCCCAAGACTTCTTTATCAGGTCATCAATTGAATCTCTAGTGGTTTGCACCTAATGCATTAAATTTCACCAGGATTTAAAGCTTGGTCCCCAGAGGAAGACCTGCTACCATGTGAGCTGTTGTAAAATGGTTCACATCTTCTGCTGGGATAAGGGAGTCAAAGTAGAAAGCTGTGGAAAACACAAGTCTTAAAGTACCTCAAAGTTCACCAATCTGTGCAGGAAATAAATATCTATGATGATAAGCAGAGAAATGAATAGAATTGTCCATCAGTGCTATCTGAGAGTCAAAGATCCCAAAAACAGCAATCATGAAAGTCATAAAACAGGTATATTTTGCAACAGTAGAAGTTGATCTGGTGGTTTACATTGCCCATAAAAGAAGGACTCAGACAAGAAATCACATCCCTACTTCAGAACCTCTTCTATTCATCGCATTGCTGTGAAAATAGGAGGTTTTTCTTTTCCTCTCTCTCCAAATTGTGGGAGTTTTCTATCTGTATGGTGGGGTCCAGCAACTGCTGTCTGTACATTTTTTTCCCAAAGTTAGTGTTTACCAACTCTGCACCTCAGATTTTTGAAAAGCCCTCAGAGATTATCATCTTCCATTCAGACCAGTGCACTTGTTACTCAATGAGCTCCAACAGAAACACATTTGTGGCTTTGTATGGACAGACTAGAAGGGCATAATGATGACTCTTATTGTCAATGGAATTTCCAAAAGAACTCCCTGCACAGCTGAATGGCTGTAGTTCTGGCTCCTGCCTATGCTCATTGCTGTAGGGTCTCTCTATGGCACATGGCTGAAATAGGAAAGATTCTAACATCAATAATCCCTGTTACACAGTCTGCAGCCCATTTGCTGTTCCTTTTGGCTTTATTTTTAACAGGCCCTTACAATATTGCTTAACCCATACTCTACAGCTTTCATAAACATGAAATTACCCTTCCACAAGAAAAGCTGTAGTTATCATTCACTCCATAAAAAGCTGTTCACAGAATCACAGATCACAGCATGTTAGGGGTTGGAAGGGACCTTAAAAGATCATCCAGGCCAATCCCCCTTCAAGAGCAGGATCACCTAGACTCAGTCACATAGAAGATGTCAGGTTGGTTTTAAATGTCTACAGAGAAGGAGACTCCACAACCTCCCTGGGCAGCATTTTCCAGTGCTCTGTCAGCCTCACCATGAAGAAGTTTCTTCTTGTATTTCTGTGGAATCTCCTATGTTCCAGCTTACATCCATTGCCCCTTGTCCTGTCATTGGATGACATTGAGCAGAGCCTGGCTCCTTCCTCCTCACAATGAAGCTCTATATATTTGTAAACATTAAGGAAGTCACCCCTCTGTCTCCTTTTTTCCAAGATCAAGAAACCCAGCTCCCTCAGCCTTTCCTCATCAGGGAAATCCTCCACTACCTTCATCATCTTTGTGGCTCTGTGTTGGACTCTGTCAAGCAGTTCTGTGTCCTTCTGGAATGAGGGGCCCAGAACTGGACACAGGTCTCACCAGGGCAGGGAAAGGGGAAGGAGAACCTCTCTTGATCTACTAACTACAGCCCCTCTAATCCACCCCAGGATGCCAGTGGCCTTCTTGACCACAAGGGCACATTGCTGGCTTATGGTCACTCTGCTGGCCACCAGGACCACTGAATCCCTTTCTCCTACGCTGTTCTCCAGCAAGTTAGTCCCCAACCTATACTGGTCCCTGGGTTGTTCTTGCCCAGATGCCAGACTCTACACTGAATTTCATTCAGTTCCTCCCTGCCCAACTCTCCAGCCTGTCCCACTGAATGGCAGCACAGCCCTCTGGTGTGTCAGCCACTCCTCCCAGCTTTGTGGCATCAGCAAACTTGCTGACAGTGCACTCTGTTCCCTCATCTAGGTAGCTTATGAATGTATTGGATAATACTGGTCCCAGTAACAACCCCTGGGGGACTCTGCTAGATATAGGCCTCCAACTAGACTCTACCCCACTGACAACTACTCTCTGGCTTCTGTCCTGCAGCCAATTAGTACTAAAAACCAGCAAGCTAGTAGCAGAAGACCATACAACATAGTTCTATTTAAGTTCCTCATGCTCTGTGGCTTAAAAATCAAATCTACCGGGAGATTTTCTATTAATCTTTTAAGATACCACCCAAACAGGGAATAGCTGTTTTGGCTTTTGGCTACACTTTAGAGATTCTTTGGCATGCTGTTATTCTGATGTCTCACACATATATAGTTCCGTTGAGTACATACGTGGTCATTCTGTACTTCACCATTAACTACACTCAGGATGCCCAACTCACTAAACATCACTCTGCATTTACAGGAATCTATCTATTTCAGAGGTTCATCCAGCATTATCACTGCATTTAAAGACTGCCATCCAAACATAGCAGTAGGCAAATATCAAATCTTGGTCCTGAGGAGGTTTTCTGTCTCTTAGTTACACCAAGTAACTGGAACTTGAAATCCACCTTAGCAAGATACCCATGCTAGAAATTATTGTAGCCTTGCTATGAATTTGAATTCTCTGATGTTTCTTTTCTTGCATAAAATTCTGAGGAGTCTGTTCAGATTTACAGTTCACTGATCTGTGCTGAAAATATCTATTATCGTAAGCAGAGGAATGAATGGAAAAGAAAACTGTCTTTCAGACCTCTCAGGGAGATGAAGTCCTCAAGAACAGCAATCTTATATAAAAGTTATAAACAGCTATGTTTTGCAAGTGCCTGTCTGAGAACATTTGCCCATCAGCTCTGGTAAATTGCATCACACCTGGGTGTAACTATCAGTATATTTCTATTAAATATCTGATAGAAACAGGGTATTAGTAGAATTCAAGAGTGGCAGAAATGAACAGCAGGAGTAGGACAGCAGTACAGGGATATATATGTTAATTTTCATCTGGAAGCAACTACACAGAGCAATCTGAACCAGAATGAAAAGGTTTTAGGAGCATTCAGAGTGCTTTAACCTGAAAAAGCACCAAGTGCCACTTCAGATCCTTACATAACATAATAAGAAGTCATTTAAAGGCTTAAGACAGTTTAACGATTTTCTTGGTGCTAACACTTACATTGCTGTGGCACCAGCTTTATAGTTCACTACTACTTTTTACATAATTTTTATAAATGAGATTTAAAACTCTAAACCACAACCACAATGTAAAAACAGCCCACCCCTATCTTGTGGATCTTAGAAAAAACAGGACAAAGTTTTGTGCCAGCACCAGTGCCATAGTTTTCTAGTTTGTGTAACTGGTATGATTTGAAGTACTAAGAGAAAATTCCCCATCTCCTTAGCTAACTAGTTCATTCACCTGAATACATCCTTAAAGTCAGATTCAAAAGGGTTGACATGTTTTGAAATGGCTTTTTATTCTTATAAATGCTGCAAAATTATCTTAGCAAGAAAGTCACAAAGGGCTTTTCAGACTCAAACATTATATCCATTTAACCAATTATTACCCATAGGCTCCTGTTCAAGCCCAGATCTGTACCTCAACTGCAGCTTAGCATCTGGCATCAAAGATATAGGCAACAACTGCTGATTTGATTGTTATCATGCTTGGGGCTGGCACTCTCTCTTTTCATGTCTGTCAGCACTTTAGAGACAATAACAGTTAATTGTAATTAGTAGCCATCATTAAGCCTGTGCCAAAAATCAACTTGACTTCATATTCGCGACTGAATATGTAGCAGCATGTATGAGCAGCACTCATTTCTCTGCTCCTTCCTCCCCAAGCAGGGTACATTTCTAGTTCTTTTGTGCAGGATCAGCTGGAAGATCTTTAGTGTTTGTGAAATTTGTATTGGGTTCATTAGAAGAACAGAGGAGGACAATGGAATGGCCCAGATCTTATCTGCTCTTTCTCTCTTGACCTGCATGTAAGGCTACACTTCAGGACCTCGCTAAAGATGGCAGTTCTTGGAGGTAGCACAGGCAGCTTTGGAAGGGCTGTGCTGCATCTCTGGCTCAGACTCTTGGCTCTTCCAAGCTGCAGCTGCAAGTAAAGGAGACTTCAACCCAGTTTCTGAAGGAGAAATAGTGTGAGTCATGAGTTATCACAATTAACACTAGTTTCTAAACCCTACAAAATCACACTGGCTCAGAGGATCTGCAGTGAAGTTCGTCTGCCCTGTGTAATCGCCATGTATGGTGCAGTGTCTCAGGGCATAACCTCAGACAGCTGACACAGCAAAACTGTCCTTCTTAAAAGCAGGATTAGCCAGCACAGGAAGAGGTGGGTAATACTGTGAATTTCATGAATCTCCTACTGAAGGTTAGGTAGCCTGTAGGTGGTATAGGCAACAATTAGTATCATTGACATATGTTTGAAACTCTCTGGCATTACAGGAGTAGCTATTGGATAATTGATGCTTCCCTTCTCTCTCCTATCTGCTTATAAACTATCTTGGGGAAGAAAAAGGTGATGCAACTGGAGTGGCAAATATGGTTGCTGCGGTAAGTGGGGACACCAGTGGCTTCAAACAAAGAGCTCCAATACTTTGTCTTTCTTTGGACCTGCTCAAGCATCTGTGTTGTTCTTGTCTTGAGGTGCCCAAACTGAACGCAATATTCAAGATGAGGCCTCACTAGTGCTGACTACACCTCTCTAGTCCTGCTGGCCACACTGTTTCTGATGCAGGCCAGGATGCTCTTGGCTTTCTTGGTCATCTGCACACACTGCAGATTCATGTTCAGATGTTGTCAATCAGCTCCAGGTCCTTCTCATGGAGGTAGAGCAGTTCTCCAGCCATTCTTCTCCAAGCTTGTAGCCTTGCACGGCGTTGTTGTGACTGACCTGGCACTTGACCTTGTTAAACATCATACAAATGACCTTTGTCCATCAGTCTGTCCTGTCCAGATCCCTGCCTCTGCAGCACGCACTTATCCTCAAGCAGTGACGCACCCTCAGTTTGATGTCATCTGCACACTTGCTGGGGGTGCACTCAATCCCCTCATTCAGATCACTGATAAATGTTAAACAATACTGGATCCAAGGCTCACCTCTACTGAGCATGGTTTCATTCCCTTCACTCTTCAAATCAAGTCAGAAAACCTTCCAATGAGCCCTGCAAACTCACTAGCAAGAATTCTTTTCTCCTGTGCTGAGGTCAGATGAGTAAACATTGTTTATCTAGTGTCTGCATTGTAACTCAAGTTCAATACCTTCACAGAGTCACAGCTCATTCAGAGATGACTGGTTTTATCTAGGATTTCAAGATCACAGTGGGAAAACAATAGAGCTACAGATGGTTGTAAATGGATTCCTATCTACAATAAACAACATGGAAAAAATACAACTCAAAGTCCACACAGGTGAAGGCTGGACCATTGGTGTTACACTTGAAAGGCCTTAAAGCTGGCAGGCTGGGCATAGCGTGCTGCAGTTAATACCAATCAACGAGAATCCTACAACAAGCTGGGAATGTAAAGTCTCTCTAGCTTTATGTAATCAGGGTGGTGGAGAGCAGACACTCATTTCTGTTGCTGCTTCTGGCTGGATGTGTATAGCACCTCTTCACCTGCAGTGTTGGTAACTCCTTCAGGAGCTTCACAGCCCCTCCAATCAAGCACTTATTGACAGCTGCCATATGTCTGCTCAAATGTGTAGTGTGGATTGCCCAAAGTGGTGCCAATTCCCCTCTCTTTAGCCTTATTGAGAGAATAAAAGAGAAAAATCACAGCCACAGCCTCTTTTTTTGCAACCCACAACATGGTGCCCTCTAATAGCACCTTTGTTGCATTGGCCAGAATATAGTAGCTGCTGTGGGTTCTGTTGAGTACTCATACAGTAGTACACTGAGCATGCATGCACGTAATTTATCCTGTCAAACTCATTTTCTTCTACACAGCATTGTTCCTGCCTTGTTTCTTACAGAGAGTTAGCATTCTGCATAGATTTCCTTTGTAATTAAGTGGCTTGGTTGACATTTCCAGCTCTGGAAAAATTACAAAGGAGGGGAGAAAAAGAGCCTCCACCTTTTATTTGTTTGCATTCAGCAGGGTTGCCTGCCATTTTTGGAGCCCAGCAGATGTCAGTCTAAATTGAAAAATGGAAAAGAAATACTGTGCCATAATGCCCGCCTCGCCCATGCCAGAAGGGAGCCTTCAGAAGGTGGCAAGAGCAGTAAGCCAGCAGTGGTTAAAATTTAGTGTTGGAACAAGTACGGCTATGCTGTATGCACTGGTAGTGTATTTTGATTATAGAACTTGATTGTATCATAGATCAATGATAGTTTAATTTATGAGGATTGATTTTGTTAATTCAAGCAGTTCAAAAGGCATTGTTAAAGCTTCAGTTCATTTAACTGTAGCTGACTTAAGTTTTGCTCATGCTGTCAGAAGATAAATGACTGTATATAAACTAATACCCTCACCCCGCTATTTGTATATTTATTTCAGCATCTGTCACTGAGAGTTCCATTTAAATGCAAGGTGGTAGTGGGGAAGGACACAGCACTGGGTGTTGCATATTTAAGATTCAGTAACAGAAGCATTGCATGACTATTTGCAGAAGCACATTTACTGTTCCTTCTGACATTTTATTATTACTATATCCCTAGATTTCACAGGAGATAATTGTTTCTCTCATATGAAACCACAAGAGGCCAGTTGCAAATGCTCTGTCTAAACAAATGAAATGATGGGTACATGTATTCAAGACAAGGTTTATGTTTA
This sequence comes from Upupa epops, assembly GCA_013397515.1. NCBI lineage: Eukaryota > Metazoa > Chordata > Aves > Bucerotiformes > Upupidae > Upupa > Upupa epops. The sequence goes on along the minus strand of VZRI01012217.1, from coordinate 45,435 downwards.
TCACACTTTACCAGCTAAGGTACACTAAACTGGCATCATCCATTACAAATGAACATTATGTTAGGTTTTCAAGAGTTTCACAGGACTCTTTCTTGAAGGTTCAAATCATAAAGCCAGGGGTTTTTTTTAAATGAAAACCTTAACATTCACTCATTTTGCACCAATCCATCCCACATACATTTTTATCTCTGATTTCTCAGGCAGAAAATCAAGTAAAAACCACTCCGAACAAAACCCAAGCAAGCAAACAAAGGCCAACAAATAAACAAGCTAATTATTTTTATGAAAGTACGATTCATTTTGTGACTGCTGAGACTTCTCACCCTAAATGCAAAAGCAATTTCCTGAAACAAGTCAGAACACAGGGAAGGATTGGTTTGTCAGCTTTAAATAGACTGCTTTCAAGGAAAAGAATTTATATGCTCCTATTAATTTCACACTGATTTTGGCTTCTTTCCCTGTCTCTTTCTTAGTCTGATAAAATCAGTCAATAGTCCACTATTCTGCTGCGCATGGCGAGCCTAACCCACAAGCGATGCACTGCATCTCAACTTCCCCACTTTACAGTGAACCGGGGTAGACTACCATTGCTACTAGCAGATAATTGATAAACTCAGGTTTTCACTTCCTTGCTTTAATCTTATTCCTGTGCTTGTCCTGTATTACTTGCAGTGGAGTCGGAGGAAGGAACAGAATCACAGAATCATAAAAAAACTCATGTTGGGAAGGACCCATGATCTTAAGAAAAACTGAGAAAAGGAGGCAGTTTTCCAGAGACCCAGTGAATCAGGAAAACTTTACCACTAGAAAAGCACGACCTGTGCAGAGGCACTGGAAAAGCAAATAAATCAACAAAGTGTCATACCACAGGACATGGCAGAGTGGAAAGCTTTCCTAATATCTATTCTGCTTCAACTTCATTGCTCAAAGCAGGAGAGACAAAATCATATCTGTCACTGTTAATTTTGTGTTGCAATGGTGCTGACTTGTGGTGCAACTTGGTGCTGACTCAGACCATCTGATGCTTTCCTGACCTTTAGGAAAGAACAGCAGGGAAAATTCATGATAGAGATGACAATTACAGCACTGTGAAAAACACAAGGTACAGAGTTAAGTTAGACCACAGACAGAATGGCTCACAGGGGAAGAACAAGTCACAAATTGCAAGCTGCACTACCACAGCAATATCTAACAAAGTGGATAAAAAGCAAAGTGGAAACAATAGTCCAAACCACATTTTTTGTGTTCATGTCTGTCCAATCTATTCTTCTGTATCTTTAACAATTAAAGTCAACACAGCCAGCACCAAAGTCATTGTGGCTTCAGGGTCTCTTAAACAACAGAAACAGAAGGTGGATGCAAGCTTTCCCCAGGCATGTCAGTTCTTTCCCAGGCCACACACTCCCAAAACTGCTGTACAGGGACTCTCTTGCCCCTTGTACCAGAGAGCAGGACATGCTCTCAGTGGGTCTTCATGTTTCCTTTGCTGGATTCAGATTTTCTCTGACAGATTTCCATTTTACAGGCCAAGTGGCGCGTTTCCGAAGGGATGTCATATCTCTCAGGCCACCACAAAGAAATGCTTTGCGTCCTAATGGAGAGCTGTCTCCACCACATTTCCCAAGCAGAGGGATGTTTTTTTGCTAGAAGTGCCAAATGGCAGGAAACAAAGCATAGTAGGTGGACTGATCCTCTCACCTCAGGTTTGACTTGAGACCCTTTTTCAGAACAACCATCATGGGCCCCATGGTGATTCAATTGTTTTCAAGCTTTACCTGTAAGGTAGATTGTCTTTTTCTAATCTGAAAAGATTTACCAACATCTACCTTGTAACCTCCCTCTCCTGCTTCACATAACCCAAGACAGAAAAACATCAATAGGTGGAAAAGGAACCAAGTAGTCATTTGTACAGAAAAATTGATCTGGTGTTAAAAATATCAGAAATGTATGAAACATGCTCTGTTCATTGTTTCAGTTCTCCCTCTCATGGCATTCCAGTCTAAATACTGTCCTCCAGCAACACAGCAGCTTTGAACTTACAGTACATTTTCTTTCCTTTCCCCGTGAGGCATTTCCCTTAATGCTGGCTTCTCCCACTTCAGTAACACAGGCACTTTCACCAGGATGCACCTAGACTTTCCAGGGGGTAGTTTTTGTTGTACGTTCTCCAAATGGTTAATTTTTTCCCTCTTCCACTTTCATTTACTGGTGACATTCCCAAGCTTACACCCTACCATGCAGCCACCTGTTAGGAAATAGAGAGAAGGAGCCTCTGGAGAAGAGGCTCTCACACTCATCTGCTCAGCACTAGGTTATGGTGGTGGGCAGGTGGTGTTCAGCACATAATGACATGAGTACAGATAGATTAGATGGGTAGCAACCTTACAACACTTTAAGGGGTGTGGATTGTGTAGGAGGGAATAATTGGAAATCTGAAACTGAGCCACATGGCTACCAGAGGAACATACATGAACTCTTGACAGTGTAATTATACTCTCCAGAGCACTCAAATATAATTGCTACCCTGAAACAAGAAGAATCAAGCTGCTTGTTTTAATGAGAAAAACTGTTTTAGATGATACTGGTACAAAGGACGGAAAGACCAGGCAAATTACGATAGTTTTGTTTTGTTCTCATTGAGCTTCTATTTAAGTCTTGAGTTGTTACCCTTCTGCATATCCGCACAAGACAATAATTATCAGCCTTGCCACTCTAAATCCAAAACTGAGTCCATACAGTTGGATAAGAGAATACACACGCACAATAAAGACATCTAATGTGGAGGATTTTACGTTTGCGGGAATATCAGGCAATTTGTGTAAAACTGTCATGTACAAATAAACCAGAGCAAGTTTCCAAAGCAAAATGTCACTAATTTCTGAAAGACTACAGCAGCTCAACTGGGTTCTCTGCTCCTATAAGAACAGAGGGAAGGTTTGTGATTTTAAAATGTGTGATTTAGACCTGCTAGCTGCAGAGAATTAGCCTTATATTGCAGCAGTGAGTGAAAATGAGGGGACTTTTAAAAAGGGGTTTGACTGTTTATATGAAAGCATTTTTGTATCCGTGCATTTGAGCAAAGCCCCTGAATGTTAAAGTGTTTAGCTCCAAGTGTCTTGGAGACTCCAGAGGAATGCAGTTTCCAGTTAACTGTTTGAAATGCTGTAACAAACAATCCTACTCCAACAATCCCAGGAGGACAGGAAAACAGGATCATTCAATGTGTTTTAAATTACTTTTCATGATCAAAATGCATGAAGCCATGTATGACACCAGATTAGGAGCTGGGGTCTCTGCAGCCACTGATATGTGTAGCTCTACCAAAGTTAGTTTTTACACTGAGTGATGCAAGACTCTCATGTATGGCTCTGGGTGCTTGTGGCGCTTTCTGGTACCGTGCAAAACTCACCACGTAGAAATTGCTCCTGGTCACACAGCTCCCAGGCTGGGTGTTCCTCATTGAAAATGCAATTGCAATCCCTGTGTTACAGAAAGAAACAGATCTGCCAGAGAACAGGGAAGGGAAGCTACCCTGAAAGAGAGTTTCATTTTTAAGGCCCACATTAATACATTTTCTGGAGGTGGCTGAAGCTGTGTATTCACAGACCAGATCCTGAATGTGTGCATAGGGTCAGAGATCACACAACACACACACTGGAGCTGTACTTAGGTGGCCATTCCCAAGGAATTCCCTTTTGTACCCTGGGATTCCAGAAGTAAGAAGATTTGAAAGCAAATTTCCAAACATTTGATAAATGAATGGATGAATCAGCATTATATTATGCACTGCCTGCTCCAAAGAACAGAAGCTCAGAACATCACAGATGTAAAAATTGAGCCTTCATGAGACATCACAGTGCATTTGGAGTGAACTGGCAGGAAATCAAAACATCAAATTACATAGGATTCACTACAGGGAGACTGAAATATTGCAGAAGTACTGGCCACCTCAGAAGTGAACCAGTGAGAATAATCCTGTCAGGTTCAAGAGACAGACCCAACAACATCTGCACTTGTGGCTTGCACACATGGGTGTGTGACTGGTAGCCTCTTCAGAGGACGATCATCTTGCTGTGGAGAGAAAAACACCCAAAGACAAATTTCTTATTAAAGTTGTTAGCTGAGAAACAGCTCCAAAGCCAAGCTGTCATCACCAGCACTTCTGAAAGTAACTGTGAAAAAAAGTAGTGGATTGAACGGTGATGAACGATGAGTCCTTTTACTACCAGACATAATTATTATAGTCAATAGTTGAGAGGCAAGGGCTACCCCCTCTACTGGTGAGCAGCATAACCAGTTACAGGCAACACTTTGCCCTGAGACCAGTGATCCACACCAACCCTTGGGAGCTTCAGGGAAAGCATTCACTAGTTTTGTTCACTCTCTTCACGGACAGCAGACACTGCTTTTCATAGTAATCATGCTGTTACAGGCTTCTAGACCCACAATTAGATCTTATAGCAGCCTGGAGGTAAAAAAGCACAAACACAATAGGAGACTAGCCAGAAACCTTGTCTTAAGCAGAAACCTGGTTTTAAATATGCCAAAGATGTCAGGCACTTCTACTCCTCTGATACTTCAACTTTTTATATGTCTACTGTAAATGTTAATTTTCTCCTGTCAAACATCTGCTCTTTTCAACACCAGTACAGTAAGTACCTGCCATGCACATATTGCTCACAGAGCAATATTCCATCAGACAGCAAGAGCTGCTCACACACAGTTTGGTATTTATTCATTGCTATAATCATGTAAGCCTGACATTTTAAAAACATTGCCATGCTAGCACAGCTCTCTGTGTGCAGGAAGAATACTTTCTCCCTCCCACAACTTCAATACATTTAGCAGTACTAAAGGGCTGCAAAGCCCCAAGTTTAACATCCCCCAATATATACTGAAAAATTGTTGGATGTTTTTTTAAAGTCTGTCATGGGGCTTAGACCTGCAGAACTTAATCTGACTCTTTTCTGAAATATTTTTGTAATACACAGTGCTTGGCTTAAATTCAGCTGAGCAGTTCTCATTTGGTCAACGATTCACTATCTTCCACTGTAGGTTATTTTTAAAGTGTATTCAGAATTACATGCAACTGACACCAGGTAATTTGACATGAGATCGACCCTGCACTCGATTGATTTTGATCAGTGTTCATTAGCCCATGGAAGCTCTGTAGATACAAACACATGCACAAGCTGAAGTAAGGCTTGTTATTGTTTCCTAAGTCTGTAAGTCATTCCCTAGTTTTAATCTAATACTTGAAGGTGGCACAGTAAGAGCTGAAATCACCCTAGATGTCTATCACGTTCTTCCCAGTAATAAAGTGAGCACGCAGATCAGACCCTCTTAGATTCAGAACTTTTCTTCCCAATAGCTCTCCTGGCAAGTTTCAGGAGCCACATGATTCTTCATTCTGTACCTCTCTTCCACTTTGAAGTGGATGATAAGACTTTGTGTTTAAATCACAGAATGATTTAGGTTGGAAGGGACCTTAACAGTCATCTCCTTCCAACCACACTGCCATGGCAGGGACACATTACCACTAGAGCTTGTTGCTCAAAGCCCCATCCAATCTGGCCTTAAACACTTCCAGGGATGATGCATCCACAGCTTTCTGGGCGACCTGTTCCAGTGCCTCAGCCCTCTCAGTTAAATGCTTTATTTGAATCCAATTTTGCATACCTATTTGCCTCTTCATTCATTTTATGTCTTCAATAAATAGGAAGGTTTTTTGATTCTTCACCTGATTCCCAGCAGACTCTAAAAATCTATCCTATACACCAGGCAACAAATTCACACACAAGCTCTGAATTAATTCTTCTACATGCTCCAGGATCCTTCTGGACTGTTACATCCCTGCTGTCTCAGCAGACACCTGAGAAATCAAAGACCCCTACAAGGCCAAAGGATAACAAACATAAACACTCCACTAAGTTGTAAACACTCCCTGACATAGAGGGCTACCCCACAGCCTCTCCTTTCTGCCGATCCCCTCTGTAAAGATGGTAGCCATTGGTTGCAGCACTCCAGTTGTGTGAGTCATCCCACCACGTTTCTACTACATCATAGTTTTCTTCCGACACAATAACCTCCAGCTCTTCCTGTTTGTTATCCATGCTACATGCATCAGTGTAGATGCATTTCAGCTGGGCTAATGATTCCACCACATTTTAGGGAGTAGAAAGCCTAATTGCTACCTGATCATTCTCAATCTGTCCTATGGTCACCAGCCTACCAGTAATCCCTGTGTCCTTGCCATCACATAGATTATCATCTCCCAGTCCCCTCCCCTTCAGATCTAGTTTAAAGCACTTCCTAGTCTGACTCTTGTCCCAGGATCCTTTTCCTCCCTTGAGTTAAGCTGACCCAATCTGCTACCAGCAGGCCTGGTGTCTTGCAAATCAGCCCATGGTCAAAGAACCCAAAGTCCTGCTGGCATCACTAATCTCAGAGCCAGGAATTGATCTGGTGGCCATTCCTGGTTATCAGCTGTCAGTCTCTACAACTGGCAGGATAGTGGAGAACACTACTTGTGCTCCTGATTCCTTAACCAGCTGTCACAGGTCTCTCAAGCTTCGTAGCCCTTGCACTTATCGCTGCCTCATCACTGCCTACCTGAAAAATCATAAAAGGGTAGTAAACTGTGGGCTGAACTAAAGTAGAGAGTTTTGTCTGTACATCTTTAACACAGAGCCATCACCCATGTCATTATTTTGTCCCCCTACAGAGCACCATACCTACTTTGCAACAGCACATGGTAAGGCAGAGCAGTTATTTGTTGAACACGTGCCATACTGGGCAGGAACCTGTTGTCATTTTTCCCTATGATCCAAGTCAACATGTTCAATCAGATGGAGAGAGGACAGGGAGCCCTCCATGTCACAAATTTGTCTGACTGTTAGGGCCATTTTAGGGAAGGCAGGGTGTGGCTCCAATGTTCCATCTCGCTGCCACACTTGCTGATGCTCCTCAGTCTACTCTCCTTTTCCTGGAGTTCTGTCTCTAAAGGAAACTCGTCCTCTCCCTGGGCTCCCGCAGGTGTGCTCACTGCTGCCCTCCCGTACAGGTGTCATGACAAGGCATATCCTGCAGCCTAACACCTCTGTGGCTGTGTGTCACCCCTGGGGCTGCATCTGGGCAGCTGTGGTAGAGGCAGTGCTTGGAAGGACCTTGGATGGAACCATTGTTCCCTGTTCAGAGCAGGCAAAACTCTCCACTGCTGCTCACCCAAATTACCACTCAACTGACAGACCACAACCTGTTCATTGCTCAGTGTCCAGTGCTCCTGAAAGGTTTATACAGGCAAGTGGCCACCACAGGTGTAGGTGTTTTTTGGTTATAACCATTTGAAATGCCTAGGTTAGCCCTATCAACCTCTCTTGGAAGAGCTGCTGGCTCTTTGTGGGGCTTCTCTGCTGCTTCCCTCCCTCAGAAAAAGGTAAGGAACCCCCTCTGCACCCCTTTCAGCTGGGCGTCTTTTTTGTTGATTAACACTCTCCCTTATTGGTTGAGTATATTAAAATACTTCAGTCTTCAATGATTTTCTCCTGATCCTTATTTAGGAAGGTATATTCTTGTCATTCATGCATTTTCTTTGCATTTTTTATTTGTTTAATTTTGAAGATGTTTGTTGAATAAAACAACAGCTTTAGTATATGTTTTACTCATAACAAACGAGCACTAGTTTCAAACAGGGCCAGTGTTATTTCCCTGGTTTATGCATCTCCACACTCCCTTCACAATTATTTAAGCATCAGTGAACAGACAAGCCCACACACAGGGTGATGGGTGTATCTTCTGGTCTAGAAGCAAGGTGTTCCTCATAGCTTTCATAACACCTCTGTTGGGTTCACACAAATAATTCAGCACCTAAAAGGAAATTTTTGTTTAAGATAGTCTGCATTTAAGGCATGGCTGCTGGCATTCCATAGTTTCCTTTGCTGTATTTTAACTTTCCTGTAAGCACATTCTATTTTTTCCAGAAGGAAATGCATTATAATAGCATGTACTTATCAGCAACCTGTAGTAATATCTAGGTGTTGGAGCCGAAGTAACAGAATTATCAACTTAGACCCTATGAATTATTGTTGAGATCTATGCTTGAGCTCTGTTTTTCTGGAATGTGTCTAAACGTTAAGATTGAAAATAGTCTATTGTGTGTATAAGACACTAACAACAATTTTTTTGTCAGGACACAATTGTGAAGCATTTTCTCAAGTGTATTTTTTATCTTTCCTGAGTAGTAGTAAGTAGCCTAGTAATGGATGGCTGAATGTTTTTATTCCCTTCTAAGGTAATTTGCAAAGCAATCAGAGTAGTCAGATACAGCTGAGGATAATTGATTTTTTTAATTGCCACCACTCTTGACTTCGTCATTAGACAAGAAGGAAGAATGCTCCAGCAGATCTTTAGTGTCAAATGTGTGATTTCCTGAGACACACAAGCCTTCATCATAATAAATCTATGTGGCTGTGAGTGAGATCTACTGGTTTCCAGTAACAGGCTCAAAGAGGTTTTATAAAGTACTTCTGGATACTTCCAATTATTTGGATAGTATCTCCCGACTCCTGCAGGTCTGAGCAGCAACCTTTCTGCAACTACTTGCTTGCTGTTTGTAAATAGCTGTGGTCGGATTGTTTGCAGCTTTTAAGACACCAACAGCAACCAATATTTTGTCAGTAACACTTGTGTTTGTTTACGTGGGGTATGGGAATGCAGAAGACTGTTTTCAGTTAGCAGCCACCACAGATTTCTGAGGAAGGGGAAGCAGGGCAAGAAGGTTCATTATGAGCCAGTGTGTTGGTTGTAACATACCTGTAGCAACTTCAGTGTAGAAGCAGCATGCTGATAGTTGTCTTACCAAGCACTCTTGACTGAGATTATTCTAAAGACATTTCAATATATTTCCCTCCTGGCAACTCTCCTGCCATCAGTACTCTCACACAAAAAGAGAGAGTGGCAGCTTTGCAAATAGAAAATTACTACGATGGGGTTTCTACTGGGTATTTTAAAGACATCATTCTGCTACTAGGAAGATTCCATTTTGCACCTGCCTGAAAGCACTTGTTATCCCAGTGTCAAAAGCACTAAACTATTAGATACCCACCGATTTTTGTGGGGTTTAGCTGCAGCATTGCTTCTAATAGAGGCGTTCAGGTGAATGCTTCAATTCAGAAGGAATAGCTTGCTTTCCACTTGCTGCCAATTTTTACCTTGGAAAAAGAATTGAACAAACATATCCCAGAAGTATGGACAGATGGCTATACCCCTAAGTTGGCAGCAGACAGGCATATGTTAGCAGGGAAGTTTGGCATGAGCTGGAGTGAAGCAGGGCTGTGCTGGCTATTCAGATAGAAAAGGTATGTGAGGAAAATAAACTGCCGATCTCAGCACAAATACTAAGCACATGAGAGTGCAGAGAATGTGCTCAGTGATAACTCAGGTGGTGTAGGCGAGGAAATGATAACACAGGCTTCAGAGTAAATTAGACAGGCTTGTCAAAGCCAAACCAGACAACATTGTTGCCATGGTTATTGAGTCACCCCAAAAAAGGACACCGCTCACTCTGAAATACAAAGACTTGGGATGGTTTACTGGTCCCTCACAAGGGCTGTGGGTAGAGATGGACATTCAGATGTTCTGCCTGCTGCCAGCAAGGAATACAAATCAGTGTACAAATGAAAGCAGAGTGGTGACAAGGTGCCCCAGGGACAACCTTGCCTGGTTAATGCCAAAAAAGTTCCCTTGGGAGATCAGAATGATTGCTGTCTACTGTGCATGGATAGGCTGACTGACTTTATTGATCCTGTTATTTTTCAATATTCTGTACTTTATTAGTCCAGGCAGCAGAGGTGCACAGTCACAAGCCCATAAATAACCCTCAGTGGCCAATGTAAACCATTCTTCATGGTAAAAAAGCTGCATTTCATTCTTTTAACAATAGACAAAGCCAAGAATACTTAGGTTTAATACATCCAAGGAAAGATTTTAATGGTATAGCATGGTATAAAAACAGGAGTACACATTTACTGTATTTTGAAAATAACTAGAATAAGATCCAGTATTACTTTCTATTAGGGAAATTATTTTACTTTCTGGTATTCCTACTGATGTGGTTCACAGAGTTCTCACTCTACCCCAATGAATGTGGAATTTTGTGAGAAAGAAAGATAGGAAAGAAAACCAGATCAATGACACCGAAGGTTTATGGCTGCTGGGGGGAAATAATGCCTGTGAAGATAATGCCCCAGCTTTAAGAATTCAGTGGCAAGGGCAAAAAGAGCAAAGAAAGTCACATTAAACCAGAGATGCAGTCTCTGGTGAGTCATTTGAATTCTATCTGCAGAGTCATTTGAACGCCACTTAGCCATAGCTACAGTAGGAATAAAGAGAACTAAACACATTAAGATTACAAAATCCTACAAGAAGAGATTTGGACTTGTGATAAAATGCAATGATACCATAAGCTGACTTAGTCCTGTATCAAGGATTTTGAGTGTTTACAGAAAAATGTGGCGCACAACAGAAGAAAAGGTCGATAGCATACCCATTCAGAGTTCATGGTACATCAAGAATCCAGCAGTTGTAAAAATGAAAGGACCTACATCCTTAAAAAATCCAAAGGAAATGTATAAATAACAGCAAAACATCCCAGCCTGGTAACAAGATTGGAGCGAGCCCTTAGAGTAGTGGCTCTTGGGTAGGATTAGTTTTTTTCAGATCCTTCAAAGAAAGAGGGTAACTATTTGTGTGCTGCAAGGTCTCAACAACTAATTAGTGGATTTAGAGCCTCAGATTCAAAACTTTAATCAGTTTTTAATTGCTGTCCTTTGCCACAAGCCATGGCAGTGTGCCCCCTTGAAGCTGGAAGAACACCATTCAGTGTTGCTAAGTAATGATAAAGGAAGAACTGAAGATTCTCATGCATTCTCAGGAAAAGTTCCTGACAGCACAGAACAACCTAATTCAGAGCTTTAAAACATCTGGGCTTCAATAAATTGGTATAAATCTCTGCAACAGTACAATTAACATTGATTGAATGCAAGGGCCATGGAAGGAGAGCATATGTTCCATTAGGGGTAGCTGGTCAAATGAGCCATAAGCAAGAACATACAGTCAACAAGAACATACAGGGGTGGGGTGGGTACAAACACACACAGATGTAAAAACTATTCAGTTAGCAGTTACAAATACAATAACCAGACACAAGCCTGGCCACTCACAGACTCATAGAATTCCTTAAGTTGGAAAAGATCATTAAGATTATTGAGTCGCATGAGTTAATGGAAGATCATGAAACTGCTGCACCGCAGGAGCTCACAGTTGATGAGAACAGGAACCTGAGGATTTCTTTGTTCAGGCAATCATAGCACAAACTAAAAAATATTTTTATTGGATTGGTGCTTGGAAATTACATTTCTTGTTTATGCAGAGCCAAGTTAATTTAATCTTCATAATATAGAAAGAAATTAATAGATCTACAGAGCTCAAACTAAGAAAGTACTATGATATCTCATTTAACCTTGTCTGCTTTATAGACCAAACTTTGCCTGCTAAAATCTGTGTGAAGCAAATATAACCCTGTTTGCTCAAAAACACACCACCTCAGGGAAAATCAAGCTGTGTTTTAAATGCTTCAAGCAACAGAGAGACTCCACAAAATTCATTGTAATTTTTTCCCCATGACTAATTATATTCCCTGCTAAAAATAAGCACTTGATTTCTAATCTCAGTGTATCAACTTGCAGCTTTTAAGTATTCCCTCTTGGTTTTCTAATGCTAGATACAAGCAGGGTTTGCTTTCATACTGGTTACATCAAAGAATCATTAATGAATTAAATGCTGATGCATTAAAGTATGTGGTGATTATTTTCAGGCAAAGTTAAAAAGAATTATATTTTTTCCCAAAAAGAAAATAGAAACAAGATTATCACTTGATACAATGAGCTAAGCAGTGACTTGGTATCTGAGTCATTAAAATCTATTGCCTTTGGTCTGAACTCAGGTTGTAAATGAACAATCAAAGCTGTCTTTGATTTTCTTAGCTCATTCTCAGCAACCTTGTGTAAGTAAGTTTATGCAATGCAAATATAAAACCTAATGAGATTTGTGCTTCCTAGTCACGCTTACATAAGGAAAATGCTTACTTTTTCCACCTTTCCAATGTGTGGATTCTTTGGAAATGCTTTGTATTTTGTGGCTGCAACCAAAAAACTCAGCAAAAAACTTCAGATGTCATCACATCGTTACTTAGAGAAACTTACTGCTGTTAAAGAAACCAATTCTTTAAAGGCAAAGATAAATTCACATCCAGGCTGCCTCATTCGGCAGAAACTGCTTAAGCTTGTGACTGACTTAGGTACGATACAACAAGTAACCACTGAAGGTAGTTACAGGTGGATACTTGGCTGGTACAGAGCCAGTTGCCAGTCTGAGCCAGACTTCTTGACCATAATTTAACTCTAGTAAAGCATTTCCAGTAATTACTCTGTCAGTATATTTATTACTATTAATATTTTCAGCCTGAAAGGTGAGTTTATCGATTCCATCAATGACCAGATAGCCAGAGGCACGCGGACTGAATGATTCAATGGTATATTCAAAAACATAGACCCCCAGGTACGGAACATGAAACTTCCCAGTTGCTGGGGCAAATGAAGCTCCATAGTTGACATCTAGATTGTTAAATCTGATGGGTCCTGGAGCTGTCATTCCATACGTATGAGAGGCAAAGAAAGCCACCATAGGCGCATATCTGTATGATCCTTTTGAGAAATCTGGAAAGGAATAAAGAACATAACTTTAAAGTAATATTACAGTGTGAACTGGCAACCTGGAACAGCCACATGAGATCAAGCGCAGCTTTTCCGAAGTCACACCATCCAGCAGCTTGAGGAATTGAAACATACTATTTCTGCATAATTGTATAAAAAGTCATTTTCTCCAAACTAGCATAAAGAGAATAATTTTAGAAACAGAAAGGGAATGTTCAGTTTTCTATACTATGTTATCATTAAGGGACCTGCTATTTTTCTTCCTTTCACCCTTCCCCACCTCCTTAAATTTTTCCCACTCCATGATATCTTTCATTGTTCATCTGTGTCTGCTGAAGCCAAGAATTTTCTCTGTAAATCTTAGGCAAAGAGGATTAGCATTCCTGACATTAAATAAGGGAATACAAGTATATATTTTCCTCTTAAAGCTGAGCCTGCACGCTATGATTCTCTGCCACTATACAAATGATTTTATTCACTATTCATGTGCTGTCATGGCTGCTGAAAGCTGCTTAAAATTCATGGGCCACGTGGCCTGGATGTAAATTATTTATTTGTTTTCTGTAGTGAATAAGCACAGTTTCAACTTTACATTTTTTAAGTGGCTTTCAAGGTCTGCATCCTTTGCCCATGAAAATCAGAGACATGGTTATAGGACTCCTTGAGAACACAGTCTCATGCAGTATCCACTAGTACTGACTGAATGACTGTTCTGAAGCTAGCATCCCTCAATGATGAGATTTTACCTCCCCCTTCCAAGTCTGTGAAATCATGTTCAGATACTGATTTTGCACACCCTCCTACTCTGCTCAACTCAGCAGGGAGCTTTTCTGCTGTTATGGCTGGTCCCAGCCCAATTTAATCCCATTGTCTGGTCATATTAAAGAAAGAGATCATGAGTCACCCATGGGAATTGTTTTCAGCACCAAAACACAGGACACTACCACTTGAGTTGGCACTCATCAAAGTGAAATATGAGACCTCTGACCAACAAACGCTCTCTAATTAGGCCCTGGGGCAGAAGCCTGTACTGCCAACATATTGCACTGCTAAATTCTTTACTTACCAACATCCAGAGACTCATCCTTCACCAGCTTTGTATTGCAATTGACTCCTCCAAAAGGGTGACGACAAGCACAAATAAAACTCTGTCTGTCATTGATGCAGGTTCCTCCATTCTGACATGGGGAACTGGCACAAGCTGAATACTGGCCTGTGACAGAGAGGCAAGAAAAACAACCACTTCAGTTACAACATCATTACAGTGACACTTACCAAGCTTCCAGTATTTTGGAAACCCTCTTTGTTCCATTTGTAAACCTGATCAAATTTCTGCTGAGGTTCTTGTGAAGGCCAATTTCAGATCCTTTCCTGTTCAGACCACTTGCCAGATCAGCCTCTCTCTTTGCCTGAACACAGCATACCCTCCCTTACATGTAATAAGATTGAAGGTATTTTAAAATAACTTATTTGTAGCATCTCAATCAATATTATGAGAACCACCATAAGATTGGGATGTCTAAACAGCTGGGATTGTACAGTCCAAGCGACCCCTATCAACAAACAACAGCCCGCCCTTGTTAATTTCTTCTGTCCTATCCTCCTCAATGTAATGGCCTCTGTCCCTGCAATGTAACTTTAAAACCATCCAAGCCTGGCTAAATCCAAGTGTTAAGAAATTCTTTACTGTTCCCTACATAAGTCTTCCCATAACAATGTAAGGCAAGGTGGCCCTACAAGTGATCCTCAGGACAGATTCCGTCTGGAGGATACAGACTTTGTACTGCTGGTGTATAGGCTGGATTGTCCTGTCTATGGTGTTACTCACCCAGATGTGTCACAACCACTGCAGGAGACTCTGACTACTAGTGATGAGATGTCTTAAATGCTATATGAAACTCAATTGAGTAAATAACTCAATTCGAGGACACTTACGAGGAGGGTTGTAAAAGCTTTCTATTGCAAGCAAAACAAATTATACCAAATAGGTGGTTTTGCAGAGGACCATCCCTGAGGATGTCCTTGTCTATCCTCCCACCTATGGCTAGGCTGCACCCAGATGATATTGAGAAAGTTGTCAGTATAGAGCTGCTGAGCTCTGAAACAGTAATAGAATAATATGTTGTCACAGTAGTTTTGGAGTGAAAATACTTAGGCCACCTTAAAAATTAAACATAGCTATGAAAATCTCTGAACACAGAGCATGCCCAAGCCATACATTTTTCCTTTATCTTGCTTTCCATACATTTTTCCTTTATCTTGCTTTAGTCCAACTTTTTGTTTGCCAGGAAGTAGCGGCATTGCTCTGGAAAGAGTTTGCCATGAAGTCCTATAATGGCAAACCTAGGACTTTAGGGGGGAACTGAAAAAGCCTTTCACAGAAGAGTCTACTTATTTCCAGATAAATGTGGAACTGGATCTTCACATATATATTTCAGTAATGCCATAGTTACCTTCAGATTCCTATCCAGCTCTTTCACAAGCTGTTGCATTAAAGCAAACTTTTCCCATAATGACTTTTAGGTCTGTAAGCAGAATGCTAAAGGAAATTGCAAGGTGCCACTTGCACTTACACTGATGGAGCACATGGACGTTAAAACACAACAGTAATTCTTCTCACAAAATGTAGTGCCTATCTCTTAATGCCTGAAATAAAGCCATTTAGGACTGTCAGCACTGGGGTCACAGTACAGGCAACTGGACATGAGGTTTTCTTCTCAGATAATAGTTTTGTTGCATGCCTTCTGAAGTTATTTTTCACTCTCCTTTACCAAAGGAGAGTGTTTACCAAACACCCACATATTTACCAAGCAGAAAGGAAGGAAATCAGCTAGTTGTGCTGATATGATATAGATATGATATAGATATGATTTTATCATATCCCCAAAATACAAAAGCTTTTTGTAAGAATACAACAATCTCTCTGTTAATTGGCCTCTGCTTATCATAAAAAAGTAGTTAACACAAGAAACAGGACAAAAGATCACCAAAAAGGAAATTATACTGACAACCTGTCCCTCTGACTTATTGACGGCACCACTCAGCCTGGTGTCAACTGCAAAGTTGCTGACAGTGCCCCCAATCCTGCTATCTATGTTATTGGTAGAAATATAAAACAGTACAGGTCCCAATACAGACCCCTGAGGGACACCATTTGTTGCTGGTCTCCACCTGGACTTTGAGACAATGACCACTACCCTCTGTACTTGACCATCCAACCAATTCCTTTTCTATTAGTCTGCCCATCAAATCCATACTTCTCCAACTTGGAGAGTTACGTTACAATTTGCAGATGAAGGAGCAAATGTCTCTAGACCTCCACTGCACAGGTAACATCTGTGTAGCTTCCATGTGACCTTACATGTTTTTGTTGTCATTCCTGGCTGAGGCTGCCAGGGCTGAAGGGCACGCTAAGACACTATTTTCATACCCTTAGAAGAGGATTCCATACTACAGTATTTATCCTATTTCTAATTCATCTTTCACAACTCAGGGTAGACAATTAAAATATATTTTATAATTTAAAGACCTAAAATTGTAGCAATTATAGCAGAGAATAAACTCTGTGTGGTAGGAGAGACAGTTAATGCTGAGCTTTGCTAGTCTTTGGGAGGGCAAGAAGCCAGAAGCTTTTGTGGGAAATAACCTGACAATGCTGTACAAACAGATGTTCAAACAAATAAATCAGCTCTGTCAACATCTACCAAGGTATTGCTTAGAAGTAAATCAAACATTTAACAATTTAATGTTCTCTTTATGAAAAAGGGTGAACTGCAATAGTTTGTCTGAACAGAAGGTAACTTACCATCCTTTTCTCAATATTTAGTTATTGGTAGCTGTCTCTCTGAAAGCGGCCACAAATCTAATAAACCATTTTGCTCACACTGAATCAGATTGGCTATTAAGTCTATCATTATTAACCACCTTTGGCTTAGAGCTCTCAGACAGACAGTGATAGAAGCATTAAGCATCCCCCCAGTAGCCTAGATGTGAGTAGTGAGAGGGAACAGCAGAAGAGAGGCAACACCACCAGAGCCAGCACTCAAGAACTGAAGTTAACAGCAGGGCTGCTGCCTCAGCTGGACAGGTAACAAGCAGAGCAGGGCAGGCTGATCACAGTAACTGTGGTTAGTCACAGCTCAATGTGACTTCAAAGGTCTGGGCTATGGCTTAAGCAGAAACAAGAATTCCAGACCCACATGCAGGGTGTGCAATTTGTGTCAAGAGGTCCACCCAGGGCACCAAAAGGGAATTTGGATCTAAACATGGTATAAGACACTTGTGGTGCGAAAAAGCATAAAGGATCACCCAGAGCACTTGGGGAAAGAGCAAGGAAAGTGGGTGGTCAGCTGCGTTCTCCTGTTTTAGGTGCTACCAGACATCAACACTCAGCTATGGTGACTCTGCTTCTCTGTTAAGCAGAGGTCTGTCATATGTGCAGTGTGATTATTTCATTATCACTAAATTAAAAGCAAAAAACCCAGTTTCATCTACTGATCAGTCTAAGGAGTAAATGTGCAAAACTGAAGTATGTGTTATCAAAATGAACTAGAATAACCACCAAACTTGCAATTAAAACACAAGATGGAAAATATTTGAACAGGTCTATGTCACTGCAGGCTTGAATGATAAAGTAACAAGGGAAGCTTGCATGTCTCTTAGAAGTCAGAAATAATGCAAAAGCATCACCAGAAATAACAGAGAGAAAATCAGAATCTAAGAAAATTGCCTTTCTTGGGGACAGCCCATTTTAAATACATTAGTATAACACAGAGCACCCTGAGCTTCAGAAAGTACGGGAGCCTCTAGGTTGTCTAGAAAATGGACACAGCACTAAATGGCAGCTGGAAATTGGTAGCTGAGCTAGGCTGCCCTCGTGGTGCATCACACACTGCTGCAGCAGAACAGTGCATTGGAAGGTAGGACCAGACATAAGCTATAAACAAGACTAATGAAGAGTTTACTGTATATTTTTTATTCTTTAAAGGCTGTCATCTCCCCTTGGTTTATACTTGGAGCTGTCTCTTTCACACTGGGTTGCCATCATAATTAACATTAGATGAAGTGTTAGATTTTTCAACCCCACACACACATTGCAGGCTGGAGCTGGCCTAAACCTCTTCTTATGTTCATTCTGCAACTTGGGAAGGCTCCAAACCTGTACAGCCCTGCACACTCAATGCAAACTCACCTAGTTGCCTCTTGATTTCAAGTAACTTCTGAGGAAAATTATTATCTTAGGGACAAATCCTAAACACATTAAAATCAATGAAAATCCCTGTCTGCTGGAGAAGGATCAGACATTAAACACATACAAATAAATGAGAACTGTTGTTGGTCTCTAAAATTTTATTATAATCTTTCTGAATTTAAAAAGATTATCTAAGATTGGCTAACTATAAAATGTATTCAATTATGTCTTAGGGTTTCTTCTAGTAACTTCTGGAGAATCACCAGCTATCTCTCAGTGCTCTCCTGGAACTTGAGAGAGGGAAAAGGCTTTCTTAGGTAAGCAAAATCTACCTAGTCAGAAGATAGATACTTGTTAGTTAGGATAATTGTTCTACTTCCTTAACTTACAGAACAGCTTTGCTAGTCATAAATATATAATTGTGTGCAAAAGCTCTTTACTGGTGGAAAAGTCTGCCCAAACATTACTAAATAGAAACCTCACTTAAAAATAGGACTTTTCAGCATCTGCAAAGATCTGTACTGTCTGTAAGAGTGAGCACACAACAATTTTATCAAATAAGCTATTTGTTAAAATTCAGCATGTGGTAAATACTGAATAGGAAAGACATTAATTCATTAGTGTGGAGTAAAAAACAGAGCAAGTGGCAGCTTCCTGTACTCCAGGAAGGTAGCACTAATGACATTTTATTAGAAAAAATACTTCCATAAGACATTAGCTTGTGCTACTGATTTTCATTCAAGTCTGATTCCAAAAGTTATGAAGTTTGTATTTCTGTTAATTCATCCATATGAATTCATTTCACATGATGACATTTGAATTTCAGTTCAGAAGTGAATCACATTCAAATTTTTCTCTTGTAGAATGGCAGCTCTTACCCAGCTGAGCTGTTCTCCAGATGGACTCCAGTCAAACCCACATTTTGTTGGCTGGGTTTCTGATTCTGCAGGAACACACTGCTGCAACTGTACTAAAAATCTCAATGAAGTAGTGAAAAAACTGGAAAAAGCCTCATTGCAGTCATTTGTCATATTCCTTTACTTCAGGTTTTTGATACTTTTCAACCCCACTGACACCACCAAGTACTGATACAACTCCCAATCTCTCTACCAGATTGCTCTTTTTTTTTAACCCAAATTGCTGATTGAGCTGCAGGCACAAATTGTTAGTTCAGATTTTGTTTAAATTGTCTCTTACATTTGAAAGGTGAGTGTGTGCAACCATGTAGATCTTAAAATGAACAGAACTGAATCTATTAAGAAACCTAAATAGAACTTCTAGGTGCCTTAGTGCAGAGTCTTCTCGTAAGAAAAATAAATTTGCCTGAAAGCACTCTGAAACACTCTTTATGGTAGCCTTTGTACTTCTTATTCACCCTCAGTCAAGTTCACAGAATTACTGAGACTAGAAAAGACCTCTGGGATCATCAAGTCTCCAGCCTATGACCTAACATCAACACACTGGCTAGACTATAGAATCACTATAGCCGGAAAAGACCTCTGGGATCTGATCCTTCAGTTCATCACAAGGGCTGATGTAAGCCATTATTACGAAGATCTTCATTTTTAGTAGAGTAAAAATGCCTTACCTGGATCTATAGTATTATCAGTGTTTCTCTGACTCCGGCTGGCCAGGCTCACAGTGGTGTTTGCCACTCCATTTTTCACTGAGGCTGGCTTCTTTATAATTGGTTTCACCTGCCTTTGAAGTTTGGTCATGTTTATCACATTTGCTACTGATACATCAACACGCTGGGTCAAATTTGCCAAGATAGTTCCTGCTTTTATTTCAAGCACAGATTCAATGAGCTCTTTGAGGCCTCTCTGCAGCAGGGGAATGTCTGGCTGAGCAAGTTTAACTAGCACAGGTATACTAGCATTAACTGTTTGGATGTTGATGTTGGTATTTTGACACAGTGCCCAGGCCTCTTGAGCAGTCTTGTTCACAAGTGGAATGCTGTTTGAGAAGTGGATTGATTTGGCTTCCAGGGCCTTGATCCTGGAACTCAGTACCTGGAGCTGAAGTGAGACTACTTGCTCTTTCTCTGTCAAAGCAGCTTTGTTTTTTTTCAGTGAGACACAATTGTTTGCCAAAAACTTTGACATTTTTGACTCTATATTCAGAAGGCGAACCTCGTGGTCCTTTGATTCCTCCACAGAATCAAGATGTTTTTCTTCTATACGCCTAATATCTTGCTGTTGATTGTCCACTTTGGATGATGTGGCATTTAAAATTGAGAAAACTCTTTGGAAATTGTGGAAAACGCTTTTGTCAGGCTCCTCATATGGAAGATCAGAAAGGGATGGTGCTACTTTTGAAGTGAATTCATACTTCTTACCAGTGAGCAGTGTGAGGATGGATTCATTCAGCTGTTGGAACTTGGGAATGAGAGCCTGAAGCCTGTCGAGTTCCTCAGTTCTGCCACAGCAGGCATCACTCTCATTTCGCAGAGCGCGTAGCGTATCTTTCAATACATAGTTATCTCGAATAGAGTCAATAGCACTGTTTATAACTATCATGGTCTTGTTTAATCCCTCTTCTCTTTCCATGGAGCATTCATTAACGTGACTCTCAAACAGTTCCTGGTAAAACTGGGATTCATTTTTAAGTTCTTCCTGAGTTTTGGAAAGCTCCTTAATTGTGGAACTCATTCTGTCAATGATAGTTGTGAGGTTTTCGAGTTTCTCATTGATTTCTTCAGCTTGGATTTGTTCATACCCTGAAGTCAGACTAAAAGGTACCCCTTGCTCAATCAAGGGTTGCAGGATCTCCATATCGTAGCACAAATCATTGATTTGCTCATTCATTTTATCCATCTTGTTGTCCAATGGAAGGACCAGGTCAGAGAGACTTCTGTTTAGGACACGCACATCCTCTTGAGTTGCTGCCAGCTGTGCTTGGAAATCCCTTCTGCTCTCTAACAACACATCATCACAGAACCTCAGAATAGAGTCTTTCTGAATTTCCAGTGAAACACTCAGATTGCTGATTTTGCTATCGTGGATCCTTAAGTCATCATAGATCTGCAACACCATCGTGCCTTGCTTCTTTACTTTCTCATGCAATGTGAACATGTACTCTGTAACATTGTACTCTATAACTTTATCTGCCAATGGGTTGTTTTGGCTTGAAGACTGTTCAGCTGCTAACAGTTGTTCGTGAGCATTTTTCATTTCAGTAAGAGTTCTATTTAAAGATTCATAAAAAATGACACTTCTTGATTGTTGATGCTCCAAGTTATCTTCTAAGGATTTCTGCTTTTCCTGTAAAGCTCTCATAGGCTTGTCACAAGTGAGGGTCATTTCCTCTTTCAGCTGCATCATATAGCTCTTTAGCTCCAGAATATCAAGCTTTGTTGGCCCACTGTCTTTCTCTTGAGCAAAGTTTTGTTGCATTTCATTGAGATGCCTGACTAATTCTTTTGTATTTTCAAGATCGTCTGACAAACTAGACATAGTCTTGAAAATATGAGCTGTACTTTCTTGAATTTCACCTTGAAATACTTTAAAGTGTTCTCTGACAATGTCTTTGACTAAATCATTAATACTTCTGGATTTGAGACCTTTGAGAAAAAGGAGAAATAGCAAAAGAATTAAACCAATTGTGCTAGCAACATAAAACACTGATATCCCTGCCCCAGTTGAACCATGTATAGAGCAAAATTTTAAGTCGAGGAATGCAGGGGATGGCTAGTAGTGTTCAAAGATTTATCCCTGTTTCTACTGAAATCAGTGGGAGTTTTGCTATTATTTTGAAATGGTAACCTCAGACTCTGCATTTGGGACCAACTGATCTCTTTGCTAAGCTGTTTTCAAGAGCACTGACGTTATGAGATCTGTATGCTTTTGTGATATGTTCATAAGAAAATGATTTGTCTTTTCTACACTGGGAAAGTAAGGAATAAACACCTGCTCTGCTTTAGTCAGAGGTGAATGTGAGGGAATTAAGCTCCTACGAATAACATCAACATGTCTCCTGTACAGCCTTAGATGGGTTAAGATAGTCATAACGTTATGTTCAACAGAAGTGCTACATAACATGTTTGAATTATTTAGGCAGGGGGATAGAACTAGATGATCTCTGAGGTCTCTTTCAACCTAAAAACATTATGATTCTATGAAAATTGGTTTGATTTAGCCATCTAGAGAAAAGCACAGTGTGTTTCTATTCCGGAGATGCATTTGAATGTTGCATGTATTTCCAGATGGAAACAGGGATAAAGTAGTTGATAATATTTGGTTCTTTATGAGCTATCCATGAGTCTCAGACTTCATTAAGACTGGGCAACTGGAGATTTCATCTAAGAAGGTATAATATAGGGCACTGCGGATAAAAACAATAAAGACATTAAATATATTTGCAGAAAAATGTAGAATAATGGATGGTTTGTTTTGTATATTTTAATTAGGATTTGAACCTTTAAATAGAGTTAGGGAATGAAGAAGCAGGACAACAGAATGCAGCAAAAGACATTGGAATGGCATGAAAATGATAGCTGAGTGGATATAAAAAAGAATTAAGAGAAAGAAGAAAGAAAATGGGAAATAGTCAAAGGCAGATTAAATGTATTCCCAAAGGGTCAATAATGCCATCTAGCAATGTGCAGAGAGGTGAAAGCAGGTCACAGAACAAGAAATGGAATAAACTTGATTCAGATTACAAGAGAGTCATCTAATATGTGGCAAGGGCAACTCAGGAGACCCATGACTGAAAATACAAAAAATGGGACAATGCTTGGTAAATGTAAGGGATACAAAAGCACTTATAATTTCATTTAGTTTTGTCTCAGTGTAAGGATCCCTCTTTCTGTTTTTAAATGATAGAAAAGTCCTCTGGATTCTAAAGTGTATAATACAAACTGTTTAGGAAAATTTCAGAAAAAATAAGAAAAATATTAGACACCAAGGAAATTAAAGCTTCAGTCCCAGTTTGCCTCTTAAGAACCATTTAATTTTGGACACCTGCTCTAATTCGAATTTGGAGCGTTTCTTGCCCTGAGGGAATGGGGACCTACTATGGCAATATGTGATAAAAAGCTTGGAATACCAACCTCTCCTTTGGTTTCAGCAGGTCAGACTCTGTGTAGTAACAAGTGGAATGGCTTGAGTATGACAAACAGGGAGGGCAGGAAAACCCTGTACCTGGCAAAGAGGTAAGCACTCTACAGTGGGAGCAGGCCTTAAGATGCTGCCATTTTATCCCCAATACTACACTTAAGCAGTAGTTGTCATCTCTCAAGGACTTACTCATCAGTATTTTGTCTAAGACCCTGAGAACAAAGGCCCCCATACTGTTGGGGGTGAAGCAAAGCACCCATGGTGGCAGGGGATAAAAGAAAGAGTTCACACAATACAGGAGACTATCAGCCCCCACAGCCTGCATCCAGGACAAGAGTCTGACAGGAGGACTGCCGGAGACTGAAAATCTGAAAAGCTGAAGCGACGAGAGACTGATCATTTATTACCACCACTCACCTCCACCCCCATGAAGTCAACTATGCCAAGAAATTAACTGAGAAAACAGCCAGAGAAACTGAAATGTTTTCCAGAGATCTGTGGATCTGAGGGGTGAGGACAGGACTACCAGACCCTGCTACAGCCCATGGTGATCTATCCTCTTACCTAGCTTCTGCTTTTTCCCCTTTTCTTCCACTGTGAGTTAGGCATCTAGTAACTTTAGTGATTTCTGTACTCAGAGTTTCGTATTAGGTGACTTTGGTGATGTCTGTACTCTGAGTTCAGATTCTGATAACTGTAGTAAACTCAATTTCTGTGCAGATCTATGGTATAAGCCTTCTTAATTTGACTCAAAGAAATCCATGAACGTGAGTCACTCCCTTCTCCAACCCATTGGGACACAATACAGTATTGGCCAATAGGCAACTCTGTGAACTGGTATGATGTTTGGAACATGTGGTTTCCAGTTTCTAGCTCCTCCTTCTTGACTTCACTTTTGTCTTTGTTTGGAGAGAGACACACGGCACTGGACTGAACAAAGCAGGCATCTTGCCCTTGGAATGGTGAATAGAGAGTCTGTAACCTCAGAGATTAGTGGAGGGAAGGTTTTGCCTGTAATCCACTGTTTGCTGAAATGGAGAGAGACCTTCCCTTGTACATAGTCTCTAGGAATCAGAATGCTGGAAATAGAAGACTGGCTTGGAGGCACATGGAACAGGGAACTGGACCATAAAATCATAAAATGCCCACTGATGCTAAGGGACGTACACACAGACTGAATGGACTCCACATTTCTGCAAGGAAAAGAACTGGAGGGTTTTTCCCTTTATGGAGATGGAGGCAGTAGCTTGTCCCAGTTACCCCAACATGGGATTAATGTCTGTATGTCTTTGTGTGAGAGTTTTATATAGGGCAAATTAAGATGTGTCATCTTGTTTTTCCCCAAATTGAATTAGTTTTGGTTTTGTCTGCAATTTGTGTGTTTTTGTTTCAGCCCATTAACACATTAACTAAATGAATTGGTTAAACTCAGGATAAACCTTTGACAATAAACAGATCTTTCTACAGGACTGACAAAGAATGGATGCATAATCCTGCTGCTGAGACCCCGACCAACCTCTCGACCCCTTGTCCATCTTCCACATCTACCAAACATGCATACAGATGTTTATCAAAGGTAGCCTAATATCATTAAGGGCAAATTATTCGGGAGGATGTTTACCATGTTATCAATACAACAACCACAGAATTTCTTATACAATTCCCCTCCATATGTGAATTATGTATTAAAGAATATTACTTAGACTCAGTAGCAAAGCATATCCTTAAGCAGCTGTCAGATAAAAAAGAAACCAGAGATAAGAATATTTGCAGAAGCTCTGAGTGAATGAAAATGCCTTGATAGCAAATTAAGTTACCAAATATATGATGTAGTATCTGAGAATATAAATATTTTGTCTTATAAAAGACACCACAACAAATATTGAAATAAACAATCCCTGTATTAAGAAATGAAACTAAAATAAAGATTTCTTCCTATAAATGCTTAGCAATACAACAGGATACTCTGTGAATGGTTTTAGCTTGTTTTTTTTCTGGCACCTTTAACAGGGTGAGTGATTACATTAATCTATTTTTCTTACCTTTTAGAAAAGGCAGCAAGTCTCTGCTCTTATCTTCATTGATTTTGCCTTCCAGAGAAGAAAGCATCTTGCTCACATCATTCATCGCAGAAGCAATGTTGTCAACCTTCTTCTGTAGTAAAGTCAGTTTCATCTCCTGGCTGCTAATCTTCTCATTCATTTTTTGTGTAAGTGCTTTGCCAAATAACAAAATTACAAGAAAAAAATAGAGTAGTGCTAAAACACTGGTAGGTGTGGGGAAAGAAAGCATAATTGAGACATATTTGGTGGGAATGGGCTGAATTTCAGAATTTCTAATCTTGAGTGAATCCTTGTGACTTTTGTCACATGTCAGGTATTAGTGACATTCAGCAGCACACAAGTGACTAATTACTGACGCATCTCTATCCATTATAAAGTATGTATAATTTCACAAGGATATTTTGAATGGATGGAATATTTTAACCAGCATAATGCCATGCCACCTCCACCTAACACCTTACATGGTATTCAGCTACTTCTCACATAGTCTATCTCCCTTATCAAAATCACAAAAGCTTAGCATTTACAATGTAACTTCCTGAATTTGCAAGGCTAGCTTCTGAAGTAATACATCATCTTTTCAGTGTTGGGATCAAAATAAAGACTTGTTCAACACAGTAGCAAGGGAGAAAAATAGCTAATAGATAAAGGATTTTGAAACAATGCTCAGCGTGTGAAGTCAAATTTATTTGAAAATCTGCCCAAACCCTGCCTTTTGAAGTCTCTTAAGGTACCAAAAAGCCTAGCTGTATGTTTTTAAGATAGGTAGTGGTAAAGGTGGTCCTTGGTCCTGCAAATAAAGACACCACTAGGCTTCAGCTTGTTATCTGAGTTTCACAGCTGACAGGCACAAGACTGTCTGAGATTTTCAGGAGACACCAATATGCTACATGATCCAGGCCA
The DNA here is from genome assembly GCA_013397515.1 of Upupa epops. NCBI lineage: Eukaryota > Metazoa > Chordata > Aves > Bucerotiformes > Upupidae > Upupa > Upupa epops. The sequence goes on along the minus strand of VZRI01012217.1, from coordinate 19,451 downwards.
CCCTGTGAATTACATTGCTATGCAAGAGATTCTTCAGCAGTACAAATATTTATTAGTGTAAATTTACAGTATTGCTATTAATCATGTGTAATTTTTCATTATGACATGTGTCAATTTCTATGACAGTTATAATTGTAAAAAAATCCCACATGGGCCTAACTACAATAACAGGAAAAAAAAATCGAGCAATATGTAAAAAGGGAATGTTCTTCTAACCACACTTTTATTCTTCTAAATTCTAGTATGTGAGAAACAAATATATCCTACAGAACTCCATGGCACTATGGAAAACCCCAAAAAATCAACAAATGCCCTTAGTCAGTGCAGCTGAAGTATGCCAACACCCATGAGAATGCTCTCCTGTAGAGGCTTGTTGGGTCTAAATTTCAGAACTGGTAGTGATAAATGAGGCTAGCTGTTTTAGGTTACTATGTTAACATTTCCAGCTGTTTACTGTGCCCATGGCATTCATTTACACCAACACAAAATTGTTTATAACTCAACCACCTACTTCAGAGTCTGGCAACTCTCCCCAGAGAATACCCTTCTTTATAATACTGCTCTGATACAGACAGATAGGTCTGGATAATTCTGCTCCTAGTTGAACTGTTGCTGTGAAAAATTGATTTGAATTCATTACTAACTCATGCATACTCACTCAGACTGAAAACTATTTGTGTGGCCAGCAGACCAAGACAGGTGATTCTGCCTCTGTAACTCTGTTCTGGTGAGACCTCACCTGGAGTACTATGTTCAGCTGTGTAGCCCTCAATACAAAAATGATATGGACAAGTTGGAACAGGTCTAGTGGACAGCCACTAAAATGATTGGGGGGGCTGAAGCACCTTTCCTATGCAGACAGGCCAAAACAGTTGGGGTTGTTCAGCCTGGAGAAGGCTCCAGGGAGACCTCATACTGGCCTTCCAGTACCTGAAAGGGCCCCCACAGGATAGCTGGTGAGGAATTGTTCATACAATAGGCCAAGGGGCAATGGTTTTACTCTAGAGCTGGTAGATTTAGAATGGATGTCAGAAAAATACTATTTACAGTACTGGTGGTGAAACACTAGAACAGGTTGCCCAGAGAGATGGCAGAAGTTCCATGTCTGGAGGCATTCAAGGTTAGGCTTGATGGGGCTCTGAGCAACGTGATCTAGTTGAAGATGTCCCTGCTCACTGCAGGGGGATTGGACTAGATGACTTGGAGGCCCCTTCCAGCCCCACACATTCTGTGGTTCTATAATACTACGAATCTAACCCACAGGGTGCACTGCTTTCCTCAGTTTAGCTTCTGTCAGTTCCTACAGAAAGGAGAAGACAAGATGCATAGATGAACTCAAAAAGGAGGTTAACAAGTGGCAAAGCTGCATAGTAGGAGCTGGAAACAGAATCTGGCTTGTAGAGTCCCAGCAGCTTCTGACAAAATGACAGACCAGAACAGTCAGCCCTGGCCCCAAGTCATGTTTTGCAGGGCTGGCAGCCAAAACAGGTCCCTTTTTTTCCTAATCTGAACTCATTTGATGTAAAAATAACTGAAAAGCCATTAACATGGAGCTCTGAGTTATTTTTCAGAACAGAGTTCTTACTAAGGTAAGTGGCATGATGTTTTAATGGTCTATTGGTCAAGCTCACCTTTCCACATGGGTCCTGTCTGCTTTACTAGACAACATCCAGCACAGGCAAACTGGTCGCTCAAACAGTATTACCTAGAAGCAACTACTTTCTGCTAACTCCCATTTGAACATATCTTTGTATATGTCTACACCAGAGTAATTTACTTTCCTGTGTATATTTCTTAATTTTTCATTTGCCTTTTAAAGTAAAACATTGACAGTGGCAACACACAGACCTGAGAACATAACTTTCCTTATTATTACAGTCCATGGACAGATATAGAACAATGCTGAGGGTACAATAATGCCACAGTGCATAACAGCTGGTGGTTATACAAATAAAGCCCTTGTAGATATCTGTAACCAAAACAACAAAAGAAAAAGGAAGTAGTAATAAAGTTCAAGGAACATGACTCTTTACACAGTCTTTCACATCTTCTGACTCCTCACCACATAAACCAAAAGCTCATTTGATGCCATGTGGAGAATGCTGCCAAATAAATTGCATGTAATTTGCCACCATGTACCTGACAAATGCAGACTCCCAGACTGCTGGGGAGTATTTCACAGACAGTATTTATTTACAAACAACTTCTTTATTCAAGCATATTTCACATAACTTCAATTATTGAAACATATATTGAGTGTTTGCAGATCTCTGAGCATGACTTTCTAAATACTTCTTCATTACCGAGATTTGAATACCCTCAAAGGCAGATACTCTTTCAGGTTCAGTTCACATATTCAGACTGGAATATGGTATAGTCTGTCAACTCCTTGAATATACCTAAATTAAGGATACATTTCATGCTTCTTTATCGTGAACACTTAATATTTGAATTGATGGTTAATCCAAATAATCCGATAAACCATTATTGTTTCTGCTCCCCGTTTAGTGAGCATCCAAACATGCCTAGCATTAACAAAATTCCATTCCCATGAATGGAATTCAGGCTACTATAAAATTAATTTTCTGGAACATCTGTGCTTGGTAAAGGACATTGAACTCCATCATCTCATGATCACTGCAGCCAAGGCTTCCCTTGAGTTTCACATTACCCACCAGCCCCTCCTTGTAGATGAGGACAAGGTCCAATATAGCACCTCTCCTCATCAGCTCTCCCACTTGGCCGAGAAAGTTTTCATCAATGCACTCCAGGAATCTCCTGGATTTGCTTACACCCTGCTGTATTCTCCCTCCAACAGCTGTTGGGATGCTTGAAGTCCCCCACAAGGACCATGGCTTGTGAAGACAAAGCAACTCCTACCTGTTTAGAAAGAGCCTCATCCACTTTCTGGAGACTAAGAGGTCGAGAAGCTTTTCATGCAGCAGTCACCTAAGGGAACCTTTTCAATGTAGATTGCTTTTTGCGTAAAAATATTATTGCTACTAACTAGTTCTTAAAATGCTTAAGTATGTACATACCCTTGGAAAGAAATACTGACTTTAAGTCCAAAAGCTTACAGTCTAGATATGTTGAAGTAAGCATAGCAGTGAGCAAATGAATAGTTTAATATGAGAGTCTCCAACACCTGTGGTATAAAGTTGTAAATTGTCCCTGCAATGCTTAATTATTTGATCATCCTAGATGGAGTAGCTTAAAATGCACCTAAAATGCCCTTGCTAGAGTTTGAAGCATTATTGTATTTGTTTTGAATAAAGGACCAATTTTTATAAGAAAATATATAACTATAGTCACATATTTGCATTATAATATTAGCACTCATACCTGATCAATACTAGCCTATACTACCCCTAGATTTATGTTCATGTTTTCTGGATGTGCTATTTGGGAACTGGTTCCCCACTTTTTCCTCCTTCTATTTATTATCAAGTAAAAAGGATTAATTTAGTAGGTTCTGAGAGGAATTACCTTCCTGGATTTAGTTTAGTCAAAAGATCCCTTAAATGCTAAGCTACTGGTACTGTTAAATCCCATTTCTTCTGCCCATTGTTATCCCAGAATCCTACTGCTGAACCATGAATTCTAGAAACTAACAGCTCATTCAGGTCCATTCAGCAGACAGATTTTTCTCAAATGGTTTTTGCAGTGATCTTGGTGACTGGGCTAGGGGTCATATTAAATACAACTGCTGACCTGGCTCACTGGGGTCCTGAGCAGCTCCTGATGTACTCTCACCAACAGTTCTGCCGCTTTCAGCCTGATTGCTATGTATAAGTGATTGTTGCTCTTGAGCTAAAAGAAGGAGATAAAGGAAAAGGATGCAAGTGAAACACCAAACATAACAATCAGGATTCTGCAACAATTGCTCTCTCCATTCTGTATCAGCTTTACCTAAGTCTATTTATTCACAGCGATTATCATTATCAGCTTAGTCTATCTATAACACAGACTGAGACCACATTGAAGAAGACTCTGAGTGGCTTTATAAATGGCTTCCTGAGAGTAGTGAGGGTTCACATTAATAATAAAATGTCAAATCTGCCCCTATAATGAATAGAATTAGTGAAATCTCCAGGGTTAAAAATTCTAGACAAACATTTTAGATCGATATAAAACAGCAATACAAAGATTATCAGCTGAAAAATTAATGAGGGAGGGTTTATAGCTGCAAAAGTAGTCAGGTTTGTTGAAATTGCCAATATTTACACAAATATTCAACCATGAAAAATTTACCAGTACAGGCAGTGGTGATATTACATTGTTGCAGCACCTAAAAACCATTTCAAAACAATCCAATTCCAACAAACACTATCTGAAATTTGAGGCTGATACATACCTTAAAAAATCATTAAGATAATAAGTTTGTAAATATTTTCTCTGGTCTAAACACATGGGATTTACTGTGCTTATTTTACATCTCAACCCCAAGATCCCAAAGCAATTTGCAAAAAACTAGACTTAGATTATTATTATTATTATTCCAATATGACAGTTGATGAAACTGAGGTCAGTTTCTTGCTGAATTAAGAAATATTCCCTGTGTTTCATCAAACTCTTAGCAATACATATGAATATCATTACATTACACTTAGGGATGATATAAGTTTTTCATGTTGTAAATTAGGAGGAAGTAACAATTAGGAGAGAAACACAAAGGTGTTTATGATATGGACTGAAAGTTTCATAGAGTTTATTGAAATTGGCTGATTAAGAAATACAAAATCCTCAAAGAGTTATAATTTCAATAGCTTGTGTTACCTTTCTGCGGCATGGTTATTGACAGGAGTTAAATACTTCCATTCAGCTTAACTCATTACACAGGATTTATCAGGTGCTGATGGGATGATACCATCTATGACATGGGAGTCAGTTACTTTCCCATGATGGAGAGCAGCTGATCAATGTCTTTTATTTCATTTACTGATGTTTCTGTTGCTCTAAATTTATTCACTGCTACTGTTAGCATTACAGACACCAGATACTTTTACATGCTGTTTGATCTTTCATCCTACCTATTAAAATCAACTGCTTCACTCAGTTTCACACTGCAGAAAACCCAAACCCTTACAGTTCTAACAACTTCTAGAGTTGCAAGGATATATATTTATCATTATGTGCTTGTTTTATTGATGCTTTAAACTGTTTACATAGCTTAACCCCTGTAATTCCCATGATATAGTATCCATGTGTTGTAGAACACCAGCAATGGAGCAAGCCATTCGTATTTTTGCTTTGTATTGCTCTTGTATTGCTTCTAAAGCCAGCAAGGTCTGTAACCAGTGATGTACACACATGCAAAACCAGACACAATGCCTCATATTGTACAGATACCATATTTCACTGTACTTCTCAGGATTTTCATTTGTGAAACAAACTTAGACAATACACTGGCAAGATTTCTCCTACATTACTCTTCACAGTGTCTCAGTAAATAAAAAAAACACACCAAAACCAACCCAAAAACCACAGACACATTATGTGCTATTTTTCTTATGTACTCCTTAGTCACACAGCTGAGATTCCATCCTAGAAGCAGAATAGCAGCAGGTGTGATGCAAGTACCACAATGAAACTCTAATACATACATACATTTTTAAGGTAGAACCAGCCAAATTATTTGCATTTAAGACCTTTCAAAAGCTGGGTATGCTAAGCTCAGTTTATGTCAATAATTAGACTGCTACACCCATCTTATAGGTACCATTTACAGAAGCAAAGCAATGCACAAACACACAAAAAAAGAAATCCCAGCAATTCAAAATATTGAGCAATAAGTTCTTCCAGTTCCTCAAGCAGCTTGAGAGTCCTCAACGCTTATGACTATCAGGTAACACACACAGGAATTTAACATTAGGCTCCTAATGTCGAATATATTGACCTAGATGTATAATTTATTGTCCCATGTATTTTTAAACATGGCATACAAAATCATTTCAGGGAATATATGAAATATGGAAATGAGATCTTTTTCTTCCAATATATTTTTGATGAAGCAGGAATGGCTAAGAGGGAATCCCTGTGGTGAGTTTGGTATTTTTCTTTCATTCCCCGTGGTTCAAGGTGAATTGCTACCTTTTGTGTGTGCAAGCTCACCCCACATGGAGAATAACACACTCCTGTGTGGAACATGTTGCAGCCATCTGCTGGAGAAATGGCAACACTACCACGCAAGGTAATTCCGAGCTAACAATGGCTATGGCATTGTCAGAAACGCTGAGGAGCTTCTCATTGGCTCCAAGCCAAAGCAGATGGAAATGAATTTGCACACAAATTTCCCACATGGTCGCTTCAGCCTCATGCCACAACAGACCTGAATTCGAATTGAAGACACATCCTCTGGTTATTGAAATCATTTGTGACACACAATGTAGTGTTCGGGGACCATGTGGAAATGAACAAACTGGGATTTTTTCCTCTAGATGTTACTATACACATATTGTTTTCTCCAGTTTAAGGGTGGAAAGCTAAAATAAAGCTGTATTTACTAAAAATTACATGCAATGAACTCCGCAACTCAGAACTTACAAGTACTTTCATTTTAGTAGTCTTGTTTCCAGTTAAACATCTGGCATTCTCAAGTTAAAATGTTTTATTTTTTAAATTGTCCATATTGTGCTGCTTCACAAGACTTTTAATAAGTGACGTCTACATTTTTCGCCTCTTTAGAAGTTTCTTGTAAAATCACATTGCCTATGCTTAACTAGGATCCTTGTCTTATCCTACTTGGTCATATATTGCCACATGGGAGGTAAAGTTAGGATAGTGATCCAAACACATCTCTTCCCATCTGCAGCCAGGCAGTTACAATGAGGCTTCCAAATATGGTTTACAAATGTCTATTAATAACTGTAGATGGTGATGAGAGTTTCCCCTGCCTAGACTGTCAGACTAAAATACTTATGATTTCACTTGGTTTGAGAGAGAAGCTAAACCAGAAGACATTTCAAATTAGCATTTGCTACAAGCTAGTCACGTCACACTAATAGTGCCTTCCTAGGATCTAAAACATATTGTCAGCACATCCTAGTTCCCTTGGCACAGAAACACTCCAGTAACAGTTCTGCTGTTGAGCAGATGAAGTGCAGAGAGGCTGAGGGAAGCTGAGCAACTCTGGAGAGCCCCCATCAGAGTTTGCATTGTCTCTCCCTCACTGTTATAGAAACAGAGTGCCTGAAGACAAGGCTATTGGGCTCCCAAATGTTTAAGTTTAAGCTGATATCCCTTCATGGGAATTGAATAATATAGGCAGGAATTGTGCTGGTGGTCTGGTCCTCATGGGAGGCAGGATTCCAGAAGCAGAAAAGATCCTTTCTCACATAATGTCTTTTATCCCAATCTCTTTAAGCACTTCTACAGGCATTAATTAATTAAATATCCCATTGCCCCTGTGAAATAAATGTCATCTCAATTTTCTAGATGGGTAAACTTGCATATGCACATTATAAGTGGCTTTCCCAAGTTATTCAGCAAGCTAGAAGAGGTTTGAAAACAGAACCCAAGAGATGTAATTTCAAACCTGATCCTGTAACACCTGGCAACAGTATTTTTATTCTTACACAGATGCCACTACAAATTGAGTTATACAGCCTTTTTTCCCCAATCAGTGCTTCCCTGCTGTTTTTACGCCATTGCAGTTTTATTAGCTGTAGCCTCCCATTTCAACAATTATTTTTCAATATATTTTTGCTAATGCTTTCATTTTTTAAAAACAATTCTTTAAAAACATCTGATCTATTGTCACTAGACAGCCTTGCTGACTCACAGTGTCCAGTATTAATGTCAGGCTCCATGCTCAGCTGCACAGAAGAGAATTCTGTGCCTGCTGTGATTCTGGTTCTTTGGCACTGAAATTTCCCTCCTGTATGTGAATAATGGTGATTTCTCTTCATTCATCTGCATTAATTTTTAATCACAGCCTCTACTTTGCCACAGCTGATTGAATTCCGTACCACATATAATGGCTTTTTGTGTAATATTCATTCATTTAAAGTATGTACACTTTATGAATACTGGTGCCATATCTTATTTTTTCAAGGGCTGCTTGTTAAAGGCCAGCAGCAAAGAAATACCTATTACACGGATGTCAAACTTCAGCACATATGTTTGATCACCAGGGCAGAGGTAAAACATTATTTTGTCACTGTTACATGAACAAAAACATGAACTCCTGCTCAATTCAGAGGGAAACATAGTTGACAGATTATTTTTCTCATGTTTAGAATATATTCTTAGAGACTGAAACTAAAAGCCAAAAGTCAGTGCTGTAGATCAAATTTACAGACAGTATTGGACAGAGGATCTGGATTCAACATCCACAGTGCTCCGATACTCAGTAACTAGGAGGTCTAAAGTAGAGATGTACTGAATGCGAACTCCGTACTTTAGGAAAATGGAATAAGGATGGAGACTTTATGAGTTTTAGAGTGGAAGGCAGGAAAGAAAATTCTTCTCAGCTACTCTGGAAATTAATGTTCAACATCACAAAACATTTCAGTTTAGTGTTTGTTTTTTTCTGGTTTTAAATTGACAGAAAGGACTGTACTGATCTTCACCAGGGCCATTTGCTCACAAATCAAGCAGTGGTGTTTTGTTGAAGTGAAAAATTTCAAATCATTACAGCTTTACTAACCTTTGGGTTGGCAGTTTTGCCCACTATACCCAGGACAGCACTTCCACTCCAGTGATGTTACTATTTTATGTTTGATCCTGTAGGCTTGGTGTGTTGTTGACACAGACCTACAAAACAAGAACATTTGAAACGTATTTTAGGTGACCAAACAGGAGTTGTAGCACAGCTGTATAACTACATTATATTGTCTTACACTTCACGTGTACCCTTTCATTAACTCCTTAAAACTGAAAGTGAAGCCTGACTAGAGTTTGGTGTTACAATGGCAATCACAGATTTAAGATTGCAGCCTGCAGATGATCTGCATGGATTTTTAAAGTAATCTTATGTCAGTTTAGTGCTGTCAGAAATCTTTCCTGAACACAAACACACGGAGTCACATACTGCTAACTTCTACAGAAGGTATTACGATTTCTATAAAAACTACAGCAAGTCTACGTGCCTCTTTATACGTTAAATACAAAGTATGAATAAAAAGAATATTGCACAGTTCTGCTAGTTGCTAAACACTAACAAGAACATCACCTCAGATCTCAGAAAATACAATGAATTTTATGATTCTATAATTTTATCAGAACTGGTTTTAGGCAGGGATCCCTGACTAAATCATTGCAGAAAGAGAGATAAATTTGAATACTGTCAAACCAAAAAATACTCTCCCAATGAATTATAAAATGCCACCTTATTTTATACTGCAGTTAACACCCCTTCACATGTAATGTGAATGCAATACTATATATATATATATATAAATTCATAGCAGCTGATTTGAGCTTCATATGTGCCCCCAACCAGCTTTACCTCTGAGAAATGGGTTTTTCAGCAAGAAGTCAATACAGATTAACTGAGATCAAGAGAGTTCTCAATTATTTTTCTATACAGATGGTCTTATTTTATTCTAAAACTATGTGATTCTGCATTAGCATAATCCATTCCTAAAAGCACTCATAAAAATGAAGTGTCCACAGAAGGAGTTAATCAGGAAGAGCTATTTCAAAAATTACTACATGCATTTCTGAAGCTTGTCTGCATGGAAAGTTAAGACTTATTTACTATGCACTGCTCCTGCACAAGGTACTAATTTTCTTACAAAATTTTATTGTAAGTCTTCTAGACTGGACTAGGAAAAACTGATATTTCTGCCAGAGGGTCTGCTCCACAGTTTTGCAAATATCAACTGTATTTCAGGGATACCTAAATGCTAAGAATGCTCCACTCCTGGTTTCATCTCAAAGCTTTAAGCTTGTTCTCCCATACCATCTAGAGGACAATTCTCAGAACAGTTAAATTGATTTGTAAGAGGCTTCTGAAAATTTTCAAAGGAAGAATGTTTCAACCTCTGTTTTGTTGGTGCTGTTTCAGTTTGTCATCTTCCAGGCTATGATGGTTTGAAATTTTGGCAGACTACCAAATTCTGGTGTTTGTAGAAGAATACAGTGAGATACCCAAACAACAGAGGAAACCTGAATACATTTAATTCACCTGAAAAAACTTGTGCCAGAGATCAGCACCTAGTAGAGATAATAAGCATATTTGTACCTCTCCAGGGGAAGCCTTTTGCTCCAATAAAGCACAAGCCTGAAAACTTACCCATGTGCTTTGAAGCTCTGTACATGTGCAACTTTTCTTGCAGTACTCCAGAAGACAAGAGCAAGCAGTGAGCTTACTTGAAGACTCTGAACTACTCAGAGGGTGCTGAGGTGAAGACAAACCAAGCCATGAGCTTTTTACACTTGCTATAGGGAGATGTAAAGTCGAAACCAAGAGACATGTTAATCTGCTCCCTTCTGTCTTCATTTCTAAAGCCATGGTAGTATTAGCTATGCAGCTGGTGATAATTAAAGTACTTGCTAGTAATCTTTCTTCCTAGTTTTACACACCTCTGAGCACAGGATCCAATATGCCAAGTGCAAGGCTTTGCTCTGCCTGATGAGAAGGCTTCCAGATTGTCCACAACCACTGTAGTTAAGAGCCTGGTATGGACATAAGCACACCAGTTCCTGAAAGACACAGAAAGCATATATAATTAGGAGCACAAATAATGTTTTCTGCAATATGGTGACATATGATAGTTGAAGGGGAAGTTAGTCCTATCCCTAAATAATGAGTTCAAGTTAAAAAGATTAATTTTCTTTTCTCTCAGACTAAGTAATCTTGGGCAATAACCTAGTCTTTGTGCTTCAGTTAGCTACCCATCAAAAAACAGAGAAAATAATTTATTCATCTCTTCATGCATTTATACTGCAAAACTAATTGTTTCTTGTAGATGTTCATGGAGCACCAAGCAGAAAGAAGCCCATATAGACTTCAGCAATGACAGTTCTTAAAATACAGATGAGACTAGAGAAACTGTTTGTCCAGAATTCAAAGAATAGACAGTATGGTTTTAATTACTCATTACCTTCCTTTTATGGATTGGCATTTCTCCTCTTCTTCCTTTACCCCAGCAACACCATGAATACATGTAGACTGTGTTTTACAGTGCACTTTAAGGTCAAAGTCATACAGAGCAATAATATACCATAGCTTCAAGTTTACTTGTGCCACTGGTTGCTCAGAGAAGTAAATCACATGCAAAAAGATCAAATTCTTGATCACTGCAGCACAGGATATAGGAGACGACAATTATACAGAGCTATGGAAAATCAGTTTGTGTAGTAAACTTAAAGACTATACAGAAGAATGGTGGAAATCTCACAATACTGAACTTCCAACTAACTAACAGAAATAGGCCCCATAATGCCATGTCAAGCACAAATACAGACAGTCTATACAGATTAACTGTCATGAGGAAAAATATCCTGATGCTGCTCTTTGAACATACTAATTCAGTATTTTTCATTAATTCAACTAGTGAATATAATACATGAAAGCATTAGGGAAGACTACAGAGCAAACAGAAACCACCACTGCTTCAGTACACCTGCCACTTATTGCTGATTATGATTATGCTGTTAGCCCACAGTTTGAATACAGAATTCAGGTTCATTCCTAGATCCTAAAGAGGTAAAAAAAAAAAAAAGATATAAATTAAAGATGAAATGAAGAAGGGATATAAAGTAATGGTGTTCATTACTCAGTCTTTTAATGGCAGAAGCATTAAAGAAAAACAGGTTTCAACTTATACAAAAATAAAAAAAAACAAAGGTTGAGGACTGTTTCCAGAAGCAGACTATGGCAGATTTGGAAGTTGAAGAAACAATAAACTGATTTTAAATATAAGTTTAATGAGTTTGTGAAGGAAGAAGCCATTAGCATGCTGTTGGTTTCAGAGTTTGTTTTCTAAAATGTACCTATAACCTCTGCGTCAAGAAGTCTTCCAGCTGCAGACTAGAAGGCATCCAAAAGAAAGCGTAGGAGCCGGTGGTTAATGGGACAGAGTGTAGTTGGAGACCTGTATCTAGTGAGGTCCCCCAAGGATCAGTACTGGGACCAGTCCTCTTCAATGTATTCATTAATGACTTGGATGAGGGTTTAGGGTGCACTGTCAGCAAGTTTGCTGATGATACAAAGAAACAAATCTGGGTGGTATGACACCCCAGCAGACTGTGCTGCCATTCAGCAAGACTTGGACAGGCTAGAGAGCTTGGCAGAGAGAAACTTAATGAGGTACAACAAGGGTCAGTGTAGAGTCTGGCATCTGGGCAAGAACAACCCCAGGTACCAGTATAGGTTGGGGACTGACCTGTTGGACAGCAGTATAGAAGAAAGAGACCTGGGGGTCCTAGGGACAGCAGGATGACTATGAGCCAGCAATGTGCTCTTGTGGCCAAGAAGGCTAACAGCATACTTGAGGGGATCAGAAGGGGGGTGGTCAGCAGATCAAGGGAGGTTCTTCTCCCCCTCTAGTCTGCACAGTGAGACCGCATCTGGAGTATTGTGTCTAGTTCTGGGCCCCTCAGTTCAAGAACGACACACAGCTGCTGGAGGGTGTCCAGCATAGAGCAACGATGATGAAGGAAGCAGAGTACCTCCCTTATGAGAAAAGGCTGAGGGAGCTGGGTCTCTTGAGCTTGGAGAAGAGAAAGCTGAGGGGGGACTTCATTAACATCTATAAATATGTGAGGGGTGGGTGTCAGGAGGATGGAGCCAGGCTCTTCTCAAGGTCATCTAGTGAAAGAACAAGGGGAAATGGGTGCAAGCTGGAACATAGAAGGTTCCATACAAATATCGGAAGGAACTTCTTCACAGTGAGGGTAACAGAGCATTGGAACAGGCTGCCCAGGGGCGTTGTGGAGTCTCCTTCTCTGGAGACATTCAAGACCTGCTTGGATGAGTTCCTGTGCAACTTGGTCTAGGTGATCCTGCTGTGGCAGGGGGATTGGACTAGTTGATCTTTCGAGGTCCCTTCCGATCCCTAATGATTCTATGATTCTAGGAAAGTATTACTGCATTTCTGCCAGTGGAACAAATACCTGTTTGGTCTAGAAGCAATTACTTTTCCCTTTTTTCATAGCCTCTTGCAGGACCATACATTATTCTCTCATCCGTGCTGAAGCATACTTAATTTTTCATTTGGCACATACGTGACGAGGCAGAGTTCAGTTATAGGACTGGTGAACTTCCAAATACTTCCAAACTAATATTTGCATATGAGAACTTAAAGTTTATCTTGGTCATGTTTTGCGGCTAACTGTTGCTTCCAGCTGTAGTAGTTCTATTAGTGTCTCATAATCCAGTAAGGAACTATATAGTTGCGTTGCTAAGCTGAGTATCCTGCCATGGACTCGTTACAATGGAATTCAAAATACAGTTAAGATCAGGTTAGTTCCATTTACTTTACTGGCATTACTATGGATTTACCTTGCTTCAAACAAGAACAGCAGCACAAAACAATACCAGAGTCTATCCTTATGCAGTTGGTTTTGCCAACTGAGATCCCACCAGTATATTCACATTACACAGCAGTGCTTCACCAGGAAAATAATTTCTGAGAAAACAACAGGATAAACTAGGAAGTAAGTTGCTGAGTAAGGCTAACAGACTAAACCTCTCAGTGTTTGTGCTGACAGTATCACATTGCACTGTTTCCACACTCAACACCTTGTTCAATTGATAAATACTGTATTTCACATAAAATGAAGCTTTATTAAGTCTCTGATCAAATTTCACTCACTCACTCATTTTCCACATTCCTGAGAGTTTTCATTAGAATGTTTCTTTATGATTTTGTATAAAAAGGCTGTTTTTGATGCTTTCTTCATGTTCTCTCTCTCTAGATAGAGCCTTTTATCTGTGTGTATAAATTAGGTACTCCAAGAATAATTATTTGCTGAAATTAAATGCAGGTCTCAACCATAAATTTAAACAGTAGGTTACTCACTACTTCTCTGGAAGCCAAGAGCAACTCAAAGCAAGTTTGAGATACATGAAACTAGCAGAATCTAAAGGACATTTAGAGATCCTGCTGTGGCAGGGGCATTGGACTGGATGATCTTTCCAAGTTGCTTCCAATCTGTAATGTTCTGTTCTATGACTTAGTTTAGGTGTCCTGCTGTGACAGGGGAATTGGACTAGATGATCTTTCAAGGTTCCTTCTGATCTCTGATGATTCTATGATTCTATGATTTTTTGACTTTTGCAGAGGGATTGAGAAGTTACTTACATCCTACCTTTCTGGTTGGAGCATTGTTCTGGTTTGAAAATTACCAAATTGTCAAATATTAGCTGTGGTGCTTTTATGCTGAAAAAACGTTTTATTTTGAAGCTGCAGATAGCTTTCCTAGCAGATCTCCTGTGTCAGTTTTTGGACTCAAGAGGTGTTTGGTGGACATAGTCCATAAAGGGAAGGTACTTCCTGCTTCTCTGCTACTTCTCTTTGTCATCTTCTGCAACATCTTTGCCTTTCTCCTTTTTCTCCTGTGACACGTCTTGAGAGACAGAGAGCTCCTCTAGGAGACTGAGACCCCCATCCCCCAAGAGCAATGGCTCTCAACCCCCTGCCACCGAAGGGTGGAATGCAAAAGAAGTTTAAGCTTGGCTGCAGCTTTGCTGTGGGGGTAGCCACAGCCCTCTTTTGTAAAGGAAAACCACTCGGTTTTTACCTCACAGAGGTAAAAGTGAACTTCATTTATTGCCTTAACCAGTGCACTTTTATAGGGTTTTACATAAAATGGCATAAGCAAAACTAGTATTGCCTAAACTAACTTGACGCATGTTTTACTTCCACATGAATGATTATATGCAGATCTGTACGCGCCTCTACATCGGTCTCTCCTCCCCATTCTATGGTCAGCCCGTCATCGTCATTCTTGTTCCTTCTTCTAGATCAAGAGACTTTTCCCCCTTCTAGAACAAGAGACTTTAACCACCCAGTAACGCCCCAACTGGCCAACCATCTTCCAATGGGGTCATTGTCTTCTTTCAGGGTGTGTAACCCATTTTGCAGTTGTTTTAGTTGTTTATGGATGGAGACTGAGTGGTCAGAAATAACAGCAAAAGCATGCACCCACAAGCAAGCTAAAATTAGTTCAGCATTTGCGTTTTACCCGCCCTTTGCTCCCAAGGATTGGTCAGTCCCCTCTGTGCAGGTGTCCATCTCTTCCATGCAGGTGTCCCATCATTATGGTGATGATTTCATCCTCTCTTACGGATAACAACTCTGCTTGAAACTTGCTTTATCTACCCTTGGCTGCACTCTTGATTTCTTTTTCTGCACATTCAAGATCAGTTCAGCAGCATGCTGGGGCCCTCAGAGCCTGGATTGCTCACTGCTAACAGTTAGTGCCCCTTCTCCTGTAAGAAATTTTTTATAAATCTCCCTTTTTCCTTTTCAACAATTCAGAGAGTTTTTATCATTCTTGACACCACGCTTTGTACCATATACAAGGAACAACCAGCATTAACACAACAAGAACAATTAAAACAGTTAAAAATAATTTCTGCCAGATCTTTTAGCCATCTCATAAGACCTAAAGAAGCAAGCCACACAGAGAAGGCATTGGTTGCTTTGGTGATGTGATGCATATCCTCTCTTAGTCGTGTTAGCCACTTATGAATACCTTGTGAATGGTCAGACAAATTAAAACAACACATTCCCTCAAACTCTTCACAACCATGTCCTTGGGCTAAAAGCAAAAAAATCAATTGCTTCTCTATTCAGTAATGTTGCATGTCTTACACTACCCAAATCCATCAATAAAGACGTTAAAATTTCAGAGGTTTTGCCAAGTAGCCCCCTTCATAGAAAGCCATTGCCATTTTGTATCATTCACCAGACATGTGCCATAATTGCTACATTGGGCAGTGCCATTGATTTTAATGGTGCTATATTATGTCCAACCTGTAAAATCCACTTCTCCTTGCCCTATTAAACATGTGAGAATCAGATCCCCGGCACCTTGCAAGCTTAAAAATCTTGCACCCCCGATTTATTTGCCCATGTTACCCGTATGTTCAGTCGGGGATTGATTTTGTGTAATTAGAAAGTCACTCCTTGTCCTACTATTGCCATCACCATTCACAAGACAATCAAAGCTGTTGTACACGTCACACAAAGAATTTTGTTTTCCACATCCACCACAGCGCGACTCACATGTGGCAGCAGAGGCACACTGACTGCAACGTGCTCTGGAGTTCTGCTGCAAACTCACACCCTAGGAGCTTCTTCCAAAAGGCTCCTCCATGCTTATTTTCATGATGAGTTGCTCAGGAGCCCAAGGAACAGGTACCTAATTCCTTCTGGAGTGTAGTAATCAATGGTCTGAGGCAGCATTGTCTCCACCGGGTTTGTCAATCTTCCTCAGTTGACATGCAGTTTGGTATCGCTCCTTGTGAATATACAGATACATTCAGTTTTAACCATCCCAGAATAAGTCACGCTAACATTTCATATGGCTGGCTCACAGGATGCCCATTTTTCTGCAAATACATTCCAACAATTAATTCTCCCTTTATTTTCTTGAGCCACCCTTTATCGCCTTTTCAATCATTCAATTAGCTTGAGTTAAAATACAGGCAAAGCCACCACTAGAGATATAATGATTAACAGGACCTTTAACACTAATGTCATTAAACTAGTTAATCACTCTGCAAGAAAGATACTGTTGTTGGATGGGTATGTGCCGTACCGGTATCAGTTATCATGCCTAACTCCCACCACCTGGAAGATGTAAGCTAACCAGGACCCATTCCTAGGGGGTGTCCCCACGGAGATAACACGATCTCGATGATAGGATGCGTGCACCTCAGCCCACCTGCCAGCAGTGTGGGTTTTACACCCATCCACGGTCTTGTCACGTGTGGCCAGTACGTGTCAAGAGTTGGAGCTGGGAGGCAAAAGCTTGCCTGTCTTTGCAGCTGTCTGCTTCATGGCCCAGGTAGAGAGGAACTATGCATTAGATAATGCCTCTTTATACAACAGTGTGTTTCGAAATTTACTGTCCTCACTTCTCCCCCTCTTTCCCTAAAGCAACTAAAACAGCCTTAACTGACTGATCTATTAATTATTATATATCTTGGCAAAAGCAACAAAATACAAAATAAAAACAACAATCCTACCAAGACTACCTTTATAAGACTTAATGACCATCCTGTTATGCCCCAAGCATTCAACAGGCTGTCAAACCACTTAAATTCATTGTCCACCTTTAACCATTTGTAGAGTGGCATGCCTGACAGAATCAGTATTGACTAAAGCTCGCTCAATGCGTTTGATGTGGTATTAGATTGCCTTGCAAACCAACAGCCAAGCTTATTAAGTGTTGCCAAGGCCTTAAGAGCTGCAACACCAGGGGCAAAAGATGCAGCAATGACTTTGTCAGGGCCTCAGAATTCCAAATTCTTCTCACAGCAACGATCACAGGCGTGCACGTTTCCAATTTTCGTTGCTTTTACACTAGCTCCTTGCAGGTGTGCTACTATCATAGATGTGTCTGGTGTCAATATCATAAGTCATTCTAAGCCACACAGGCCTTCTGTTATTCTTGATGGCACACCTGGCCAAGCCCTATGGCCACATATCAAAAACATACCCTTCAGCAGATTCAGTGGCCTGTTAGATGATCGATGATCCAGAGGCACCAACAGTCATACGATTACACTACAATGAATTATCTCTGTAAGCTATCATGCTCACATTAACACATCGACTTAAGACTACTGTCCTTTCCTGTATAAAGTATAGACAATAATCCACCTTAACTGATCCAAATAATTCCAATTTGGATCTTGCAGTTCCAATAGTGACTTAGGTAAACACAGCACCCAACCATCCCAGTTATCCACCAGCTTCATCTCAGAAGGGTCCACCTTAAAATCTTCTTTTACTCTGTACAAAGCTCACTGAGTTATAACTTTGAGAGAAGCATTTTCCAAATGCAATGAGCAGTGATAAGACTGAGTCTTCCCACAGTTTGTTTAACTTTTCATCATCATTAACTGTACTGTTAGGCTCCTTCCCTCCCCCCTGCAACAGCATAACTCCAAGCAGGGGAAGGGGGTGTGGGAGGAAGATGCAGCCAGATCTCTTTTTAAAGGCACTCATCACTCAGCATAGCCAGAGAGCAGGCTATAGGAACATTATAAAAACCATATAAACCAACAGCTTCTTCCTTCTCAACTTACAAAAATCCTTACAAAATGTTAATACACACCCAAGAGGAGTCTTTTTTTATACCCTTTCACTTTCAAAACTCCCGTTATAAATCATTTGGAGAAAATACCACAAACCAGTGACATTCCACTACCTCACCTTTACACATTCACACATTCAGGGATCCCCTCACAGTGCTTTGTAGATTTTTCTACATCTCACTCACACAGTCACAGCTTAAAGTCACCTCAAAACGTCTCAGGGTTAGAATCACCAGTCCAAAAGTCCAGCACGGCATATTTTATCTGACAGGGGTCAAAGCTCAAGCAACAAACACCTGACACATGGTTTCCGATTTGACTCCATATTTTCACTGTTTGCTTTGCATGTGGTTCCTATGATGCAATGCCATTATTAATAAGCACAGGGCAGGCGACTGCTTCGGCTGCTTGCCAATCTCTGTCCAAAACAGCATCCCTCACAATCCCAGTGCATCTTCTCTGATGACTTGGGGCTTCAGCAGTGGCTGACTGTGCAGGGGTTGTGTAAGGGGGGTGCTGGTCAATCTTTCGGTGTAGGTATAGGGGATGCTCCCTCTGACTCCTGACCGGAGTGAGGTATCAGGGGCGGTGGGAGGGGTGGCCGACAAGCGGCTCCGAGGACAATAAGGCGGGGGGACAACTGGTTGGCAATCGGTTCCGTCCAACTCTGCCTCCTCTTTAACAAGTCGGGGCTCTGCTGGCCCAGGGCTGGCGGCTTCTGCCTCCGCACTCGGTTTCACCCCAACACCGGTGCTCACTGGGGCAACCTCCAGCTTTCGCTCCATGGCGCTTTCTTGAGTTTTTAAAAGTTCTATGACAGAACCACACTGCACCCTCATCAGCCCCCTTACTGGCCACACATGCCCGACCCCAAAGAAGGCACCCAGTCAGCCGGCCAATGTGGTAGGGAGTGCCGGGGACGTGGCGGGGGTGGTGCAGTCCCGTCTGATCGAGCCATAGCCTGCACAGCAGCCACAGCGACGGGGATTCCGCTTTCATGTTTCTTAAGGTATTCATCACAGTCCGCCAAGTAGAGCCAAAAGACAAAGTGTCCTTGCACCTCCCCGTAATTGTTTTTTCCCACAGCTGATCTCCTATTTCCCTCCATTCTCCTACCACAAATAGCAGTGGAGGTGCTTTCAAATAACCGTTTTCTCTTGCCCATAAAACAAGCTTTCTAAGTCCTTATCCCTTACTGCTTCTCCTCACTTAGCAAGTATGCTTTGAAGCA
>VZRI01012216.1:5389-45210 GCA_013397515.1 Upupa epops | reverse complement strand
GCACCATGGGGTTAGCACTAGAGCACCATGGGGTTAGCGCTATTCCTTACCATGATGAAAAGCCTGAAACACACTACCACAGATTTTGACTCTGTCTAGTTTCTCAATTTCCTACTGGAACAAACACTCAGATTTGGATTCAGGTTAGCCCTCAGAGCAGTTTCCAAACTGCTGTACATAGAAGCAGTAAGCTAAGGTGCTGCATCTATTGTGGCCCATACACTTTCACTGTGCCATTGTTGATTACAAGAGTTGTGGTCACTGTGAACTGCTTGTATCCCAACACTATATTCCTCCACTCTTGCACCATACAAATGATCTTGCAGAATACTTTCACCAGGAGTGGAGTGCAGTGATGTTTAGTTTAACCTAGAAAACCTAATTGCTTGTGAACTTCTTTTCAGGTATTTTGTAACATACAAACAAGAATGAAAGTTTTGAGGACATTTTCTAAAGAAAAGAAAGACTTCCATATGTATGCTATTTTTGCTTGTCAGAGTGAGAAGTCCAGGTTCCTTTAAAAAGTCCCATAAGAGTGAAAATACCACCAGTATTTTCATTCTCTGGTCTTGAATACACAGTTGACTTATAAGTTAAATGCAAGTCTCTAGGGTGAAGTCTCAGATTTACTTTTTCTGCTGCAACTCCTGAGAAGAAGAAAGCCACAGGGTCATAAAGCATTTGTTTCAGAGCACTTCAGGCCTAAAAATAAGGGGAGGCAAAATGTCTTCCATTGCCAAATTGTTCTGAGAGCCTTAAGAATGATCTCTGCAGTCCTTGGTACTGAAGGCACACAGGAATCCAATTGCTCATGGTTTGTTCACTTCCTTCAGCAGGGGAAAACATACCACATAGAGCTTCATCACCAAGGAAAATGTAGATTGTAACTTAAGCTTCAATATTACACATTACAAAATAAATATATATGGAACAATTTAGTGTTGGGGAGGAAGAGAAGGTGGGAAACATTTCTATCTGCTAGGGCATCATTAGCCCAAAATGTGACAAAATCTCACATTGTGAGACAGGACTCAAAAGTATGAATTTCCTTCTCTTCTCTTGGATTACTGACCTTCACTCCATCAAATCACCATCCCTTTATGCGAAACTAGGAATACAGTACAGTCTTTCCCTTATTCTTTGCTTAAGGGTGGGGATCCACAGTCTCAAAATGTGCTGTACTTTGATGACTGTGCAAGTGCACATACAAAGATTGGGGGATGTTCAGTTTTGGGACACCCATTGTGGAGTGTTGCACAAGAGACAGGATTTTTTTAAACTTCTAGCTCTCTGAGTATCTGACAATGAAACTCCAAAAAAGCAAACCAGATACATGTCTGTTCATTTGGGAAAGCCTGGGGGGAGAAAGAGCTTACTGAAACACCCTGTTGTTCTCAGGTTTTTCACAGCACCTAGCCAACTATGATAATGCTGGCATGTTCTATGAAACATCTGCTATTGTCTGAAAAATGTAAGGAAATGGTTTATCTCATGTAGCTGCCTCAAGATTGACAGTGACAAGTGTTGACCTGATCATCTTAAAGGTCTCTTCCTACCAAAGATATTCTGTGTGATTTTGTGAAGTGTGAAATGGACATGTCCCATTGAAATTCAGAAAAGCACTAAGCAATTATAAAATAAGTATAGGGACTCAATCCTTCATTGCTCTGTAGTGTCAGTAGACATTCATATCTGTTAGCAATAAACATTGTCTCTTTCCTGCTTTATAGTACTTTTCCTACCCAGCATAGATAGCAATATCCAATACTGCTGTCTCTTCTTCACTACTTACTCCAGCGTCTTAAATATTATTACTCCAAATTGACATCAGTGCAACTGAAAACAATGGAAAGAAATTACTATTTTAAATTGCTCCAGGAATTATTTCTGTCTGCTGCCATGCACCAGATTAAAAAGAAGGCCTGATACATTAAATCTTTCCACGTTGCTGGAAGAAAGTTTCTTGGTCTTTTAAAGTAGCCTATCAGATTTCTAAAGTATCTTCAACACACACCTAAAACACTAATCAGTCTAAGGGCTAAGAAAAATCTATGAAAATTAATTATATGAGATACAAATATAATATAAATTATGAAAAATAACCAGACTACTGTGTCCAGAGATTTGGCTTTGACCATTTCCCCTTCTGCTGCTACAGGAGCACATTAGATGTGAATTAAGGGCATCTATGTATAGTTTGCTGTAGAGCACATACCATATTTTATACCAACACTGGAAATGTTGGTCTGTATTACATAGCTGATCTGTCTCATTTGACATCCTGTTCCCAGCAGCCAGCAATACTTACTGCTTTGAAAGAAAGTCAATACTACAACCCTTTTGACTTTGGCTGTGTGGTGCCTTTACAGATTGTTAAAAACACGATGGGCAGATAGTGGATCTAGGTCTAATAAAGACTTGTAAGACTCTACCTGATGGTTCTGCAGAGTGACACTGCACATGTTATAGCTATAAAGTATGCCTCCCAGAGATGCATTGCTACAGAAGAAAAAGAGAGTTACCTTCCTGACAGCTCTGGTACCCCCCACAGCAATCACTATGCTCCTGGGATGAGCAGAGAGACTACCTCTTTTCTCCAGGAAGAAGAACCAGTTTTGGTTCTCTGTGCCAGATGAGGGATGACACAAAAAAACTGTGCTGACCTTACTCATCCTCTTCCCAAGGGATTCACAGCACAGAAGAACCTAAGGAGCTCAAATATTCACTAGCTGTCATGGAGATGAATGTAAATGCACTGCAGCTGGGGATGACTGGATCTGAGGATGTTCCAACCATCTTAGGTCTTGGGACTCTGGGAACCAATACAGTGCATTTTGGGAGGACAGGAAGGGAAATCTAGGTAGAAAACACTTGAGCGTCTTCTTCTTCCTTTGCCCTGTCCAAATGTCATTTGACCATCCTGAATGAAGATGTTCAGCCCTCAAACTTCAGAGGGTTGGCTCTGATTGTTCTGACATTTATTATAAAAAAAAAACTACAACCATAGTGCAAGAATCCTACCCTGCCACACCCAATCCCTTATTGATGGTTTAGGTAGGAGCAAATTTTTTCTGAGTTGGAGAACAAAAAACATACCTGACAGGCTTGCTAGTAATAATTACAAAAACTTACAGGAGGAAGTATTTGTTTCTTCTGTTGAGGCTTGTATCCTAAGCATGGGTTCTGCAACACATAGAAGTAATAAAGTTGTAAGAATATCGCTACGGATATAATGGAGTAGTCCTAACACCTTCCCCCAGCAGGGCTTTCTTTTTTTAATTTTTTTTCAGTAATCAGAAACCCACAAAAGTAGAAAAAAAATATTTGATAGCTAGAGAAAGCAAAGAATTCCGAAGCCAGTACAGCATGTCCTAGGCACACTGTGAACAATCAATTACAGCAAAAATGCTCCACAGTCCTGGGAAGGAAAGCCAGGAGAAAACTGGCAAAGCAAGAGCAAAGTTTTAAGCTATTTGTGACAGCATCAGAGGAAAGAAGAAAGCAGTAGGTCTTGAAGCTTCTTATTGTCTTCTCACATAGCTCTAAATGGTCAGTGAGGCCTCCAGGTCTATGACTACTGCAACTAAGAACCAATGTGGCTTGAAAGAGAGCAGGGTTTAGGAGTACCTTGCAGAAATCTGTAGCTGTAAGAGAAGCAAACATGTTCTACACCAAAACAGGACATAGCAGAAACCCCAAAGAATTAAAAAGGAAAAAGAGGAATTGTCAATACGGCAAATAATCTTGTAGAACAATTGAAGGTAATAACCCTCAACATAAATCACAAAGGAAGCACTCAGAAGAATTAATGGCAGAAGCAAGCCAGTCTGAAGCTAGGGCTGAACATCCTGAGCTATGGGAACCTGAACCATGCAGCTAACTAGAGCATTACATTGGTGGCTGCATGGACTTTTGCCATCTTTGAGTCCAGCAAAATATATCATGTCATGCATGAGTAAAGAACAGCAACAGTATGCTTGAAGAGTACCATCAGCTGGAAGGAAGGGATTGCAGAGAAAACACTTGGCCTAATGTGATGATGTGACATGTTGCTGTAGAGAGGGACTGAAGGAAGTCTGGGTGGCTAGCAAACAGCCTATGGATCCTAGGGAGTAGCTCAAGCATACTTCATGCTCAGTACTGAAATACCACTATACCTTGTCTCCAACTAAAAAAGCAACTAAAAAAGGACTAGAAAAAATCAGCAGTGCCTAAACCCCTAAATACTCTTGATTAACAGGAGATTCCTCTAGTGGCAGAGAAAGCTGATGTGGTTTGGACCCTGAACTAGATGAGAAAAATGTGGGGAGAATGACACCTGTCTGGCTTTGGGAATGAGCAGATCTTCTCCAAACAAATAGCAAAGGCCTAATACAAATGCCATGAGAAAACCTCAACAAGCAGCCATTGAACTAATTGTTTTCTGCTCTTCTTTGGGACAACAGCATGAAATGACACTTGGCATGAAATCCATCAGTGCAGTGATTAATCAGGAATGCAGCCAGCTTTTTGAACATCCCATCCTCCTCATAGTGACACAATATAAGTAAAGAGGAGAACAGTACTGTGACAGCAGGCACTGGAAGGGACATTAGCTGGGAAAAAGACCATGCAAGAACAAGAAATTTATTTCATGGGAAAGAAGATGGCAAAGTGCAGCGACTGTATTCTTACTGCAAAAGGGAGAAGACAAGGCAAGACCAGTGGAGGTGGTGACCAGATGTGTCATCTCGTTTGAACAAAACTGGTTCCAATGGTAACAGAACATTTGCTTTAGCTATGTAGCCTCATACACAGCCAATGAAGCATCAGTGACAGGACCCACTGAGAAAATGAAAGAATATAGGGACATCCAATGGCTCCCCTGTCAGGCAGCGGTGCCAAGATTTCAGAAGTAGGTCACCGCACACACAGATACATCAAAGGAAAGTCTACAGGCATGCTAAATGCAAAAGCTGGCAGTCATGGAGTTTTCCTTGATGTAGCTCACAAATGCTGTCATCTCACTCTAAAACCTGTCTCTGCCAGACATAGCTTTCTCAAAAAAGCTAGCAGGACTCCAGCCTCTTTGCCAGGCATAATATGAGAATCTTGTAAATCCTTGGGATGCTTGCCTTACACATGCCTATCCATACCTCCCTCAGACAAACTCAGCAGTAAACACAATTGCTTATATTATGCCCATATATAAAGTAAGTCTTATACTTAAGATAGAGAAAGTGACTTCTCGCTGGTCTCACAGCAGGTTCTAGAAGTAACTCTGGAAGTGTGCCAACTGTAAGTGCATGAAGGGATGCTGAAAGCGAAATTCCATTTTGAGAAGGCTCCTAGTATGCCAAAGCATCTTCAAAAGTGAAGAAACTACTGAAAGTAAGTTATCTGTCTACATTCACAGACCCCACAGAGCTGTCAGGAATTTTATGTAAAGCTCTACAGAACAAAGCAATCTAGGCAACAGATTTTCTGGAGGAAACAGTATCTTCAAATTCATATGCAGCTGCTAGCATTTACAGGAAATGAGAGCAACAAGTGATTTTGCAAAACACAATTCCTAACAATACAAATAAATTTTCACTTAGCTGAAGGCTGACTACTGCATTTCAAGTAGAGCATCCTCAAGACACCTTCAGGATATTAAAAAGTATGCTTAATCTTTCTTCATTTAGCCCTCCTTCATTACTTTCTCAGTCCCTGAAGTAGCTCCATTATTCAAGGTGATATGCTGATATTGAGGTGCTGGATGTAGGCAAAGCATTCTTTGCTAAGAAGGAGCATTTCCAGAGCTGTAAAAGCAGTTTCAAGAAGAAATACAGACTCTGCTAATTCAACTTACGTGAAGAAGTTTTTGTCCCTTCTGTTGATACTTGTATCTTGCTGGTGCTTTCTGGAAAACACAAGAAGCAATAAGGAGTTATAATATGAGGTCAGATGATCCTCTAACAGTATTCTCCTCCAAGAATGCATAAGGTAAAGGGGGAAAAAGTGCTCAAAAAAAGAAGCTTATGTTCTGCTTCAGTGGACAGAAGCTGCAGACACCAACTTGCAGAAGTTTTCTTTTGGGGAAAAAAATGAAAAATTATATTGTATACTGGTAGAAATTGAGAAAAAAAAACCCCATTTCTTCTGAAAGGGGTCAGTTGTTCATCTCTCATTTTCATCAGGGATTAGCTGATCACTAATAATGCAGATGGCTGTTCCTCTGGAAGGTGTCAGTTTCAGTATTCACTCCTTATATTTCTTGAACATTAAATTTGCTAAGATATATTTCTGTTCATATCACTTGAATTGCTGGTAAGTACATCCAGTAACATCACTTGCCATTTCAGGGAAATTTTCTAAGTCACACATGCAAACACAGTCCTTCATGGAATGACTGCCAGGGGCTCTGTGATAGAAATCAAACAGTTGCTCTGCTAAAGAGAGAAGTTGCTCTTCCATTCTGATCCTACAGAGATATGCAGTTGCTAGGGACATACTGCCGTGAACTTCTCGCACCCACTTGCTGAAAGAGGTGCTGCTGCCATGCTCAGATCCCTGCTAATGCCTTGCAGAAAGCAGATGGGAGGAAGCACAAAGTAGAAAGCCTTTGTTTAGGCATCACAGACTTGTACAGAGAGCTCATTCCAGTGGCACTATCCATCTGTCCATGTGCTGCTAACCCCACAAGTTATAACTGTGTGGTATTTTTTATGTGTGACTGTATCACTCTTCAGTTGAATGCATCAACAATCTTTGTCTGTTCCTCATTCCTCAAAATACTCTTCAGCCTCAGTGGTGCAATTGAATACAGGTGCACACATTTCAAATCCACATTCAGAGAAGGGCTACAAATGCCAGGGAAGAAATCTTGCTCTGAATCCTCAAGGCATAGCAAGAATCTTCTGGTAAGATGAATAAAAGTAATTTAGAAGAAGCCTATAAGAGATTCAGGAACAGGCAGCTTGGAAATGTTTCTATGCTTGTTTGATTCTGGATCAAGTGCCCTTTTTCTCATTGTCTTCAGAGACCTAAGCAACTTGACCATAGACAAAACTCAGTCCAGCTGTCTTCTTTTCAACATCCACCTCAATAAACCTCAAACTTGAGCTCATATTTTAATTTATTCTGTATTTTTCTCCATTTTATTCCAGTGTTCTTAGAGAAATATCTTGTTTGGCTGGGCAACATGTCCCAGATTGATAATGTGACAGAACATGTTATGTAGCACTTCCCTAATAGCCTGTGATGTGTGGCATGGAAATTAATACCATAAGTAAAATTTTTAAGGTCAAAACCTTTATGCTAGGTCTTGGAACATAGTGGCCTCTAGCCAGGCAACTTTCAGATCACTTTTGGATACAGAGTCAGACTGCTGCTGTGCAGCTGGGTTACCTGATCAATTGAACTTTCTTATTCACAACAGGAAACAGAAAAATGTTGACAGCTGCATAGCTTATCATCTAGCACAACTGGAGGAAGTTTTTCTTTCAGTGTTAAAGAAACCATATTCCCTTCAGGGCTTGTGATGGAACACTTCTTGCTGCCACCACCCCAGCCTAGCCATGTATGTGTCCTGATGAATGCCAACAGAAGGCTTCCCTGCTAGTAGAAAATGCAGCTAGAGCCTCTCACACCTGAGAAACATATTTGGAAAACAAAGCCACTCATTACAAAGTCCTCTTAGTAATGTTTGTATTAGCAACATTAATATGGTATGCTAACAATCAGAAGATGCAAAATTTGTGTGCATTGCTTACAGAGGACAGTAAGCCACAATGGTAAGAGAAACATTTTACTCCACCCAAGAAGGCCAGCAGGGTTCCATGTGACAGGCCATCTGGACAAAAAAAGCAAGAGACAAGTCACTTGTAGGGAGCTGTCAATGCTGTCAATACTTGTCTGAGATGGATAAGCTGGAAGCATTTTGCATTCATGATACTTGCAGTTGCTGGTATGGAGGTAGCAGCCCATGGCCCTGTCTTCTTTGTCACATTTAAGTTCCCACGAGAAGCAGCTACCTCAGGTGCTCCCCTGCTGCTTCTAGGAGCAATTTTTTTGGTGAAGTACTGTTTCCTGAAACTAGATATGTTTGTGCTGGGGCTTTATTACTTAAAAATATTGAAGAATGGACGAAAGGACCTTTTTTAAGGTATGTTTTAGGGACAGGTCCCTGTAGCATCTCAGTTCTGCTTCCACAGTACTTTGACCAGCTCCACTTCCTGCTGTCTCCTCTGGCAAGAGAGGTAAGATCCCCTTAAATACCCAGAGGACTCACAGCAATGTACTACCTTGTTGACTTGATATCTTGATCCATTCTTCCAGGCAGAGAGCTTTGTTTTGGCTTAATGCTTGGACAACAATCCTTGTGGCAATGCCTCTATGGGAGGCAGGAGGTCCTCTTCCTTAAGAGAGACCTTTTGTCCAGGGATAATCAAATATGACCACACACAGAGTTATTTTGTCAAAAGGTGCAATGCCAAAAGACTGTTTGAACAAGCCAAAAGTAATTTTTTATCAATTTCATGAGTCTTGGTTCAGGCCTTTAGGACAACTCTAAGAACCCTTACAGAGACAACAACTTCGGAGGAGGCTTCAAACACCACAAATATCACAGGTATTTAGAGCTGCAAACAAGCTTTTTTGCCATTCTGGGCTTTACTTACTGGCACTGATAATCAGACTTACACCTTTTGCTTTGGCTGTGCCATTCACATGACACATCCTGAACTATATGGAGAATGACACAGGCTGGAATGCAACTTGAGAAGAAGGGGAGTACCTGATATCTGTATTACTTGGTCTACAGACAGAGAACAGAGTAGGTGTGGAGAAAGTAAGGCCATAGCTTGAAGCCTCAGAGGCATGCAGGCACATGTGATCAAGAACACAGGGGATCCAATAGATAAAATTACTTCTGTTTTCTTCAAACTGCTGGGCTTCTTACTTTTTTCCTGGTCCTTCAAGAAACTATCACCCTGAATTGCATTAGAAAAGCACTGCCTTCAATTCAAACATATTAATTTACAAGAAAAGTTTTAAAGCTCCTCTTTGGGAAATCACTGTGCCAGACTGAATGTAATTCACAGTTCTTTATATGCGGAGGACCAAATCAGGGATGCTGGTCCAGGCATATTGATTCGAACAAGCTGAGAACCTGACTCAACACAACAGCTGGTTAAAGTCAAATTATGGGCCCAGCTCACCTGCAACTGTTCCAGACAAAAAAGACACACTGATCTCCTGCTCTAATGAAGTCTCAGATTACCATAATGAGCAGAAGAGAATTTTCTTTATAGTTGATCATCTGCTCTGTAGGTACTAGACATAAGATGTAGTTTCTTATTTTATTTTTCTGCCATCTTCTTGAAAATAAGCTACCAAATACCTTCAGGAGAGGGACAGCAAACTAAAGTTTAATGCACGATGAATCTCAGATCCTTATTTAGTACTGTACAATTTAGAGCTTTTACCTATCAGTGATACTACCAGTGATAGAACAGTACCACTGCAAGTACTACAGATGCAAAAATCAGAAGATTGCACTGGTCATTTACTGAATTGAGAGCTCAGTTACATGATAACCTCACCTGCGCACTTCTTTTTCTTTAATTCAAGTCAAGTTGCCCATGCCTCCTGAACTGATGACTCAAACTACGTCAACTCATTTTGCCTGGACATGAAGTACAAGCACTCACATGATACCCTGCACATAACCTAGCAGTTAGCCAGCACTGTCATATACTGACTTATGAAATATCTCTGCAAGAATTCATCCTTTTGCATCCTGAGCCATGCTGTCCAAAGCAAACAGAGAAGCCCCAGTTTAGGTCAACAGGTTTTAACAGAAAAGGCTGGTATCACATACACCTGGAGCTATGGTGTGCTGTACACTTTAGGAAACAAGGTCATTTAACTAATTATCTAAATAAGGAGTTCTGTGAGCAAGTTTTCAAACATGAAATTACAAACTTCGGCTGTGGTATTAAGGATTTCCTCAGTATTATTTATGAAGTTGTCTTGGGTTATGGAATCAAGAAGTTTGTATTCTATTTTCATCTGAGAAGCTGTATGTTTTTGTTTTTGGTAACTTCAGGGGGTGGGGGAGTGAATACTGACCCAACTGTTAAAACCATTTCTCTTAAGTATCTCCTGATGACCCCATCTCCTCCCATTGTGAGAAGCTTCACCCAGTGGGGGGAAGGGGGGGGGAAGCTGATCGTGCCCGTCCCCAGCAGCACGTGGAACCGTATTTTTCTTAAGTATCTCCTAACGAGTCATCAAGACCCCCATCTCCTCTCATTGTGAGAGGCTTCACCCAGTGGGGAAGCTGATCTGCCAGTGCCGAGCTGCACGTACTGGGACTAAGAAAAGGAGGAGGGCTCGTCTTCTGGGGGGAGTCTTGGTCTTGACTGGGTTCGCTTTGCTTCCTGCCCCCCCGGACCCTGGGATTCCCAGCTGAAGCTGCTTTTCGGTGTGCCTGCCGCCGCTCTCCACCGCTGCCCCTCCCGCTTCTCACGGAATCCAGCTTCTTTTCCGAGGCCTTTCGGCCTCCCGCTCTCCCCTCCCCGGAGTGCTGCTGTGACTGCCCAGCTCTCTCTCTCCTTGCCATCTCCTGCGTTTTGCTCCTGCCTGCGCCTGCACTGAGGAAGCCTTTCCACAGCTGCCACTCCGGAAAAACTAAATTGGGACAGGTTTTATTTTGCGCTGTCGGGATCCCTAGGACACTTTTTATTTTGACTGGTTGTTTGGGGTGTACTGTTGGGTTTTTCCTTAGTGTTCTTAATAAAGAATTGTTGTTCCTTTTCCCAAATCTCTTGCCTGAAGGCCTTTAAATTGAAAGAATTTGATACCTGTCTTACTAAACCGAGACAGAAGTGTACTAAAAATCTTACATTAATGAGAAATTCCATGAAAGGATTCCAAGAATTTTGCCTGCCTGAAGTGACAAATTAGGATGCAAAAAAGCAGTTATTGCATTAGTAAACCTGTGCATTATTTATACAACATCAGAGGAATTTTATGCCTCTATTCTGACCTCAATTATAATAGGGGAGCACATATGAATAGAAGTGAATGAAAATAAGGAGGCAGCTCCTATCCTGTGTGCAAGTTACAGTCATTATAAATTTAGAAGGGAACAGAATAGTTCTCACTACTAACAAATACCACTGGTAAGAAATACTTTTTGCATACCTTTTTTTTACATTTGTTGCGTTTTTAATCTACCCATATGGCTCCATAGACAAGGTTTTATGTTTCTTTCAGTAAAAATGAGAACATTTAAAAGTCTGTGTAGGTTAACACAGTTTGTGTGTGTTGCATATGTTTATGTGTAGCAAAAACTTGAGCAAACAAGAGCAAATTTAGCAGCTTTAAATAACAGTAATGTTATTAATAATATCTACAAGGAAACGAACTACTATTGCATTGACATAGAGCTTAGACAGAAAATGTTACCAATTCTGGCAATAAGATCATAGGAAATGCATCAGGGAAAAACAAAGCTCTTAGTGCACTGAAAATAACAGTTGTTTTACTGAGAAACACTAATTTTTTTATGCTTTGGAGTAAGGAATTGAAATCGGCAGTTTTCCGAAATGTGACCTTAGTGGTAAGGCATAGCATAATTTCCTATCTCAGGGAAAAACCTCAACACATTTTTCTTGTTCTTAATGGTTTTTTTTTCCTAATACTTATTGCAATGTGATCTTAGACACAAGGCATTATATGAGACAGACTTCTGGTGTGGCCCTAAAGTTCTCTTCTATGGCATGCACCATGAAACTCAATTTCAACTACAATGGTAAAGTTTGACAAACTTCTGCTGGATTGAATTAAAGATTTTTACACAGAAAAGTACTAGTTTTTTTCGTGAAAAGAAAATTACCTTCCTGTCCAGAAATGCTGCCACCTTGGTCTTAAGGTGAAAGAAGGACCTAGTTTCTACACATAATAAACATGATCAAGTGAGGTCATTAAATTAAGGGTCATAATTAAAAGAGCAGGTTAGTACATCCATAGAATGGTTCAGGTTGAAAGGGCCCTTAAAGATTAGAACCATAGAAATTCAAGTTCTGTCAACCTATCTGCCTACTCTTAAGAGGTCCATTCCTCTCAGATATCCAGTTTAGCTTTCCACATGGGCTCCTGGGCTGCACTGAACCCATGTGTTGCAGTTTGAAAATTATCAAATTTTCAAGTGTTTATTTTGGTGCTTTTATGCCAAAAAAGCATTTCCACTTGAACCTAGATAGTGCTTTCCCAGCAGACCCCTGGCTCAGTGTCCTGACCCTACAAGTGATTGGTGGACAAAGTCTATAAAAGGGAGTGGACTTCCTGTCCTAGCCTAGCCTGGCTGCAATTCTGCCATGGAGGCAGCTGTGGACCTCTTTTGCCTGAGAACTCTAATGCAGAAAGCCAGCACTGGCTTCTCCCAGTTCCTGGCCAAAGAGAGGAACAGCTCCCATACACCTCTCAGCTGGATGGCCTGTGAAGATGCCAGACAGCAGTGAGCTCTTAACCCTCTCCCTCTCTTGGAGCCTTAATCATTTGGGAAAAAAAAAAAGAGAGAAGGCCTTGTAGTAGGCCCTGAAGAAGGCCTATTTACCACAACAGGAATTGCCCCATGTGACCAGTGTCATATTGCCTCTGTTCCCACCAAGACACTGTATGCTCTGCCAATGAGAGACTGAGAGAAGCTTCTGATGAGAGAGAGAGATTTTAAGTACCAATCTCCTAAGCCTTTGGCAATCAGAAAGAGACTGGTAATCTGTTATATTCTTACACCTGATGTTGTTATTGCCTCAAAGAAGAGCTCCCAAGCTGAAGGGAGCTGGTATGCCTCCCTCAGGGAGGGCTGATGTCTACAAGAGGACCAGAAAAGGAACTTTTCCACAAGCATCAAATGTATATTGTATGTGCATGTGTGGAGGCTTTATGGTTATGAGTGTGGATGAGCAAGCACTCTCTTTTTTCCAGGGCTCTCATCTGAAAACAAAAAACCAATGTGTTAATTGTCTCCCATTTCTCTCAGAGTGTGTGTAAAGGCATTGTGATACAGTTTCTTTTTTACCTTTTTGATTCTTTTACTTATTTGAGGATTTTTTTTCGTTTTCTTATTGGTGATGAGTTCAATAAATTATTTTCTTTTTAGCAAAGTTGCTTTATTGCCTGTTGAACTCTCGGTGAGAGCGGGTTGCTGTGCTTGAATTGTAGGCACCAATCCAAACCAATTTAGACCTTTGCTCTAAATCATTACATCATGTCTCTCCAGAAGTCCATTAGCGCAAGTAAAACCTAAGTTTTACTTGTTTAGAGAACAAGTAATATGAGGAGAGGCTGAGAGAGGTGGACAGCTTTACTTTGGGGAAGAGGAGGCAGAGAGGGAACTTCATTGGGTGGTTGAGTCACATCCCTGGAGATATTTAAGAAGTGTGTAGACATGGTACTTTGTGACATGCTATAGTGGCAGACATGGAGGGGGTTATTCTGTGTTTTTCAATCTCTCATGCATTTAGGGTTTTTGTTGGTGTGGGTATGGCTGGACTCAGTGATCTAGGAGGTCCTTTCCTACCATGATTATTGTGTGATTTTGTACGCTGTTTTATTTTTTTCCTTTTTAAAAAACCCTCTTTCTTGAAGTGCAGGACCTCACAATATACAGGACATGAGTAATGTCTGCCCTTCAGGGATCATTAGCAAATCTGGATCCCAAATCTGTCATTAAGCCAGCAAGGGGAAGAGGTCAAGGAATGCAGGGGAAGGAGGGGTGAGGAGGTCACCCTTACATGGTGTCTGTCCCTATTTGCAACATGGATATTGCCCTCTGAAGCCCTGGGGATGCATTATTTTTAAGTTACCAGATGTTGACCATACTGTTCCTCAAATGCAGGTGGAAAATGCCAACATCAGAAGGGCTATTAAGAACATTTTACTATTAATTTATAAGCAACAATAAGTAGAGGGTGGTCAGATGTATGTGTGACAACCAAATATACAGGATGAATGCTGCCATGCCTGATTCTAGATTGTCAAATATCATGGAAGGGTTATAGTTGTGATATCAGTGTGTTTCCAGTTCAGACCTTTGCAGACAAGAGCCAGCTTTATACTGGATCTGAGTTTGTCCGATGTTGAAAGGAGTTTGCATGCATCACTGTGTCTTAAGCAACCTAGGTTTCACAGCAAGATTAGACAGATTCTAACATGTCAGTTATAAATGCACACAACAGATTTGCCTGGAAATGTTTCAATTCAAAACCAAGTTCTCATCTCCCTTCAGCAGGACTGTTTTGCTGTCATTCAGCATAGAGCAAATAAAGTTGGAAAATGCATGTCATGAAGCACAGGAAAGCGGTCCCATATGCACTCCCCATCCATACCACCATTTCTTGGGTAAGAGAATAAGTAATATAGGACAGCCAAGTTGTTGGGGTTTTTAAATTATTTTTTTGTTGAATTCAACTTTCTTGTTGGCCTGGTGATGTGTCCACAGATGAGTGGAAACTGTACAGGAACTTTCCATACAGGCAGTTAATGAACCAAAATTTGTATTCATGGAAAACAAGAGCACTTCCAGAGCTACACAAAAACACCTACCCATTTTTACTCCTAGTAACATATTGGTAAATATCATTTGATCTTTTACATCAGTCTCTGAAATCTGCTCATGATTATAATACAGACAGCATGAAATACTAGAACTTAAGATTCTTTAATTGATGAAACAGAATAGAAAATGCACTAAGTGAATATGGTTGAGAGATTGCTGTGTAACCATAAAATAGCAAACAGCTAAAGACAAATCCCACTGGCAAAGGTTTTGTATTTATTTCAATGCCTATGTCCTCTTTCTGAGCACAGTGGGAAAGAGAAAAGCATCCCTATTCCAATCCCTGTGCAACAACTTCTTTAAATCCATCTCAGACACAAACAAAACTTTATTTGCCAATGAGGGCAGTAATAATTCATAACTGGCTAGACTTTGAAATTCAAATTATCAGAGTTAAATTAGTCAATGTCACTCATATGAAACAAGATTGCAGCTGAACTGCAGCCTCCAATCCAATTGAAAGAGTAAACAGTACTGCTAAAATATTTGTGTACAATGGAAGCAGTCACAAAATACCATCAGAAAAACTCCTGTAAATAAAATGGAAAGAAATCCTACAAAAATAGCAGTCTATGATAACTTCAAATAATTTGGGCAAGTCTGAAAGCTATCTATTGCATGAGAATTTCTGGTCCCAGTGGAATAAGTTTATATCACAACACCTAATTACTTAAGTCTTCAGGTAAAATGCCTTGAAATACATTGATGCTTTTATGAATCAAAAGAATGAGAATTAGAATAATAATTCCTTCCTTTCACACTCTTACATCATGGTTTTAGATATAGAGTTGGTGTTGGAAATTGTTTCGCACAATAGGCTGACCTTTTCTGGGATTCACAGGAGGCATCCCATTTCTGTGAGTAAGGAAAAATTAGCATTTCAGCTACATGGCAAGAAAGAAAGGTCTGATTAATTTTCTAGATTCCAGTGTTTCCACTTTGACTTCACATGCAAAGCCTTCCTTCCTTCAGACACTTCTATCCTTGCAATAGCTTTAATATGTGATCCTTCTGAATGCGATAATAAAAAGAATTAAGCCTTACCATTGATGTCCGTGATGATAACACTGGCTTTAGTACTGTCATTCCCTAGTTTGCTGCTTACTCTGCATGCATATTCCCCAGTGTCGGCCAATGTGGCTCTGTAAATGTGAAGCTCTGAGTACTTCCTGTGAAATAAAAAAAAACCCCACCATGTAAACATCCTTTACTGGAGCTACAGTCACTGCAGCAATTAATAAAGTCTTGTCTGCCTTTCTTACTAACATATAAACACTACCTCGGTTTGGAAGAAGAGTGGAGAATCATCTTACAGGCTGTTTGAAAACAGACATTGAACTCAAATGTATACAATTGTTTATACTTTTCTGTCTGAGAGGAGTGTTTCCTTTGAAAACACATCTGAAAAACAACCTTCCTCTCTCAGTTGAATTGTTGGCTATCCAGATGCCATGGATGTTGGCAGAATATCAGTTCAGATTTACAGTTTTCTATAGGTTCATATTTTCAGTAGCAGAATTCAGGGTAAGTTCTGTAGTTCCCAACATATGACTAAACAATCACAAGATTAGGATAAACCACACTCTTTAACAGCCTCTGAAACCCCAATAGTAAATCATTCTCCAGTGCTAACAAAAAATTACGGACATAAGCACAATTTGCATGAAGCTACATTTTGTTTTTGGCTCAGAGAAGTAATTAAATCAGTCTCCAAGGTTTTAATATTACATTTTAAAATGCAGAACTCCCACCTACCCATTAATTTGATAGGAAAGTGTTCTGGTGTCACTTAAGGGTTTCCCTACTTGTGTCATGGTAATAATTTCATTAGGTAAACTGTGGAAAACATTAGGTAAACACTGGAAAAAATACATGTCATTGATGTTTCCAGCTTCTGTTTAAAATAAGTGTTTTGGGGGAAGATTTTGTGTGTAGCAAACCTTGCACATTTATATACAGAATAGTCAATTAATAGAGTGCATGAACATTAGCAAATAGTGAAGATTATTCTCTACTTCCCATCAGCAGAAGGTGTTTAGCTGCTGTTCTAGGAAGCAGGGGCCCAATATGTGTATCAGCTCCCTAACAATACTGTAGTCCAGCACTACCTGCTTTGAATCCCTGATAAAGGATTTTCTATTCTAATGCTCATTCTTTTCTCAGTCTATAGTATGCTATACAAGATACTGAAGACCTATAAGATTTTCTTCTGCTATGTCTTACTCATTGCCTCTATGACACTGATGAGCTCCTGTTCATACATGAAAGTGAAGGAACTACGTCTGGAGAATGCAGTCCCATCCCACCTTGTCTGAGTGCTTGATATAATTTTGCTTCTGGTCTCCATTTGTCATTGAGAACTGCCAGTTTGCGAGCAAATATCCAGGCTAAGCCTGGATGAAGCCCAAGGTACAATGCATTTGCACACAAAGATTTCTTATGCACTATTGCATAGAAAACTGTCAGCTAGGTGAGTTGGCAAACAGCTTCCCTCTGTCTAAACACCCTAACCCTGATAAAGGAGCCCCCTCTCATGTGAAAAAGAGCCTGGCTCTGTAAAGCACAGTAAATCCGAGAATCACAAGTGGAGAGGCATGGAAAAGTTAGCTAACAGGTGAAAGTCTCTTGTCTGGCACTGAGTTTTTTCTGTATCTCTATTGACACAAAAGAATAGCTTAGAGCTTGGACCTACAAATCCATCAGTAGTGACATCATGAATCCACAGCAATCATGGCAGTAGCAGAAACTGCTTGCTCTTGCTCCATGAGGATTTTGAGGGAGTGCTTTAAATGCCTTTCATTAAAATGTAGACTAATTCAGTTTTCTCATGACTTCCCAACGTAAAGACAAGAAGGGGCCAGGGCCTTTCAGCATGATTCACCTGCTATACTGTTGTATCATTACATGTCAGAGGTTTACCCTGAAATCATCTTAACCAGGTTGA
The DNA here is from genome assembly GCA_013397515.1 of Upupa epops. Taxonomy (NCBI): domain Eukaryota; kingdom Metazoa; phylum Chordata; class Aves; order Bucerotiformes; family Upupidae; genus Upupa; species Upupa epops. Next base: position 27,676 of record VZRI01012216.1, on the reverse strand, counting down.
AGAATTGATCCCCGAGTTAATTTTACATACAAACAGTCTCAAAAAAGCCAAGGTTTCTTAACCTTAATGGCAGATCCTGCCATCACTACAGCCTTCTAAACTCCTAAAATCCTAGGTAAAAACAGACACCATTGGCCCAACTTCTGCAAGTTCTTTGATGCAGTGGTATTCACAGTGGCCAAATGTTCCAAACACAGCAAGCTGCAGTATTATTTTTTCCATGACTATTCCACATGCCAAGCTAAGGTCTTCATTTTCAATTTCTGAGGTACACGCTTAATCATCCTGACAGATGTGTTTGCAATTTGCTAAAAACCCTAAAGCTAAATAGTTAGAACTGGGAAAAATTGGTTTTGCTCCCAACAGTGAATAGATTTCATTCTGCCACCACACAATGAGGAAAGTGATCTCTTGCAAAATTGACATTACTAGAAGTCACATTTGTTCAATAGGCACTATTTAAAAAATCTATATGTTTATCTTTTGTAAACATACATAAAGTGCTATTCTTTTTATCCATTCATTTGCACTGCATTTACTCCATTTTCCTTTAGAACATATGCCTGTCACACTTGCTATAAAAAGAAAATCTATTCCCTCTTAAGCTGTTCACATCTACTCAGTCCTGGAAACACACATAAACGGCAAAAGAAAAAATGGCAAAGCACTGATGTACACTCAGAATAAAATCTCAAAGTAGAAAGGCAAGAAAAATCCTTCAGTGTCAGCAGATAGCCTTTGTACTTCCTCTTTTGGTACTCCACCTCTAGTGACTTTCACATCTTTAACTGGAAGGGTTTCTCTATTCTGCATTGATATTTCTGTTTTAAAATAAAATTGATGAGAAAAATCACAGTGATGAGTGATGGTTGGGGTAGCACACAGCAGTGTGAAATTCACAATCAAACCTGCACCTTGCCCACTTATGGAGGGAAAATTTAATTTAGAAAAAGGTCAGATTTTGATTCTTATGCATAATGATGTACCTTTGGTGAATTTTAAACACATTTTGGCACATCGACCTGAAAAAGTCTCACACATTCTACATGCATGCTCTAATCAATAGCTATTAGCCAGTTTCCCTTCTGCCAGATCCTCACAGCTTTATGTTGGGGGGGCAAAAAAAATAAAAAAAATAAAAAAAATAAAAAAAATAAAAAGGAAAGAAGGACTCTGCCTGGCAGAAGGCACTTACTGATTCAAACCCCAGACCCCAGTGAGTATGGTCAGTCAGTATCAGCCAAAATGTAACAGAAGTAAGGATATACTGTTTGTCCTTCACAGTCAGCACCCTGTTACTGGTAAGCTGAGGGCCAGGCTCTGACCTGATCATTTTCTTTACCGGATAGATAGAAAATACAACTCTGAGGGAGACATGTGGCCCTGCAAATGGATCCAAACAACTTGCCAGAATATTTTCCACTTGGAAGCGCTCCATATGCAAATGCTGGAAGGAGGTATAATAGGTTCCTTCTTGCTGTCTCTGTGACCATGGCAAAAAGACTGTGGCAATACTGCTCTGCCATGTTTTAGCATGTGCCCCAGGCTGGGGTACAAGAAACTGCAAGGGAGCAGAGAATGTCCAATTTTCCACATGAAAAACTCTGGAAAGACAAACATCTTTTTGATTTTGACTGCTGTTTTGCCTAATGAGGTGAGACCTGACAAAAAGCGTGGGGGCACTTGACATGCTTGTACAAAGGGAAGACATGACCCAGTGCAGCAGATAGCTGCCCTGCCTACTGAGAGCAGAAGTGAGAGTTGAAGGGCTATGTTCAAAAAGATTTTCATATCTTAGTGTGGTGGAAGAACAGCCACAATCAATACTTTTAAACCTAAACAAGGACTTGCTACTCAATCTCACACCCGCTAGGCCCATGTATTGTTCAACATGTGCAGGAATGCCTTTGGTAAAGGACTACTGCAAGCTTGCCTAAGTCATTCAAAAGTAATGTAGAGAGGTCCTTCTTAAGACCTAGAGTGCTTGCAAAGCAAATAACAAAAATATTTCCAAATCTACACTGCTTTACTGATTTTAACCATTCTTGGATTTAGACAAGCAACATAAGGTACCTCTGTTCTTGTCAGTAGTTTAAAAACCAAGGTTTATGGGTTAAAATAATAGTATTTGACTATCAGAAAATAAATAGAAATTGAAAAGGGAAAACTGTGAAATACTTATGCCATTCTACCACTTCATTCAAGAAATATAATGTCAGTGTCTGTTTCGTTCAATTTTCTTTGTCTATAACTCACAGCTTTTAGCTTTGTGATACTGCAATCATCAACTTCAATGCTTCGTTTCTGCTGCACAGGTTAACCCATCCCTCTCAGCTCCACTTGCAAAGTATATGTTCGTACTTACTTTTGTTTTTTGGGGATCTTGACATTTTCCGGTCTGGTTTTTTTTGTTATTTCCTTTCCATTCTTTAACCATTTGAATCTGAGTGCAGGATATTCTGAAGTAGTTTCACACCTTAGCACTAACTTCTGACCCACAGCAGCCTCTTGGTTTTTCATTTCCTTCAATTTGGGAGGCACTGCTAAAGAAATAAAAAGAATATGCTCCTGATTAGGCTGCTCTCAAAAAAAAACACAATGATAACCCAAGCTGAGCTAAGCAAATCACACAGAGTAAAATCCCAGCCAGATTAGCAGTATTTCTTTTACATCAAAGCATGAAAAATAAGAATAATTTTTGTGTTACATGCACAAAAAGCATAAGGATACATTTCATAGCAGTCTTATTTGACCCTCTGGAGTCCTGTTTAAGGGGTCGCAGAACCTGCTAACTATACAGAGCAATAGCTTTAGGGCTTTTATGAAGTGCTTACAATGCTTGATTGATCATGTGCAACTAAACACAAGACAGCATGCTGCCACAGGCAGCCTTGGTAGATAATATGAAATGGAAAGAGAGGGCCTCTTTCAGCTTTATTTATTGTGATTACTTAGAGTCCAGGGATATCCAAAGACCTCAGGTGCAACTGATATGACAGGGACACAAAAGCATGAATATATTCTCAATGTTTTTCTTAAGATGAGTGAAAGGCTTTTGTTCCAGTTAAACATTATAACCCACATTGTATACACCTAGCTAACTTGGTCATATTCTTTTACTGAGGCTTGGAACCCCATCAAGAGTGTCAACATTAGTTAAGGGTATTTTGACCCAGATGGAGACCCTGGCTCAGCCAAATACTTACACACACTGAAGGGCTCCAGCTAATGCGTATAAATTTCTACTGTGTTGTAGCAATAGTGTTTCCTGTGGGGGTAAATCGCAAACTATTTAGGGCTTTCTTAGTTAAAGACTTCTAGTAATCCACAACCAATTCCAATTTTTGAGCACAGACTTCACAAGATGCAGTCACCTTTCATTTGACCCCATAGGTTGGCTACCAGTAAACCAATCTCTATTTTGCTCCTGTATTGAGATAAAAGCTTAGTTTAATCTTACTCTCCCTGGGACTTAATATAACACCTTTAGCACACAACCAGGGAAGGCTAGCAGAGGGAGCTACAGCTGGTGAGCTAATGGATTATAGCTTGTGAATCCATCTCAGTTCACCTGTTACCCATTGTTGGTTGGTACCTCTGGGGAGCAAATATTCCCATGCAGCACCTCTAGCTGTATTTTGTTTCCTAAACAGCTGTAATGTTGTCCAAGGAAACAAATGGCCAGCATGGACATATGATTCATTATAATATGCAAGTTGGGAGTGTTCTTCGGGAAACCTACAGATTTCCAACATGTTCCTCTACAAGAAAATATTTTAACAAAACTGGAACATGCTTCATTATGTTTTGATACATGTTGCTTGCTTGTTTATTTATGGTGACCTGCTGACATCAATTCTTTCAATCATGCAAAAACCAAGCAGCACTATCATGGCCATAATTATAAAAGTCATGTATATAGAACTGGAAACACACAGGACAGGAATATGGCCTGTCCCACACAAGAAGCAGTCTTTCTGATGCCAGGAAAGCCATGGGAAACCAGGGAAAGACTGCTTTCCTTTGAAACTGAGCCCAGAGCAGGGCAGCATACATAATGGTGGTTGGAAAAATGTGGTCTGCAGTGCACAAGCAATTGGGTTGGTACCTTCTGAGGCACTAGAGGAAGACAGGAATAGGGGCAGAATGTCCTTCAATAGTCAAAAACATTCTGATGCAAAGGAAGATGACAACTTTTTCCATATGTCTTTGCTGGTTTGGAAAATAGGTCTGTGCAGGAAGTCTTAGGTTAGACATCAGCAAAACACCTGAGAGGATGTCTTAGGTTAGCCATCAACAAAACACTTACCAACAGGTAGACATGTGTCGGAATGGCACCAGGATGGACCACTGGTAAGGCCCAGGACTTCCTAATGAGGAAAAAAATCTCCTCCAAAATGTCCTCTTATATGTCAGCTTTCATTTGCCACCCCACCCCTTCCTCTGGGATAGTTTTTTGAAATTACAGTACAAAAACGCTACCAAAACAGTTTTTATTTTCTGGAAAGCAAATGCCCACGCACCATTCTGAAACCAAAAGTATACATACACATTTGCTTTTGTGAGCATGTGTGTGTATTTGTATATAGACATACTTTTATATAAGCACATATGTGTAAACATTGGTATTTTTTTAAAAATACAGATCTTTAAATTTAAAACCCAAATTAAATTAGCATTCATTAACAGCTTTAATGAGCTGACCTTTGTGCTTATAGTTTCATTCTGTCATTAAAGAGTTAAGTTTATAGTCTTTTATTGCTGTGTAGGATAAAAAGCTGCAGAGGTGAAAAACAAAAAGTCACTATTCCTTATTTAGCATACCTCACTTATTATAATCCTAATCTATATATTTTGTAAATAAAAAGAATAGCCTCCATTGCAAGGATCAAAATTTTTGATCCTTGCATAAGACTTCAACTGGATATTGATTTTCCTGTCAACACAGCAGGATGAAATTGGAAATATAAAGGGGATGCCATTTTGTCCCTGACTTTTATTTTAATTCAATATTATCTACTCAAAATAACTTGCAAATTTTTTTCCTCCAACAGAACTGTCAGTGAAAAAAAGTGTTAAGTTAATATGCCTAACTCTTGCCATAATTCAGGAGTTACCAGGAAACATAAAAGAGGATTTAATCAATGGCAGTGACCCTCACTAACTCACAATAACTGGCTGTCCAAGCATGTGGGATCTCTAGGGAAAACAGTAAAAGCTGTTCACAGACACGACAGAAGAGAGATTGTTTCTACTTTTTTGCCCCCTCCTTTTCATTTACACTATGTTTCCTTTCAGCTTCAGTTTTGCAAAAGCTGATCAGTCCTGCCAGGCATATGAGAAAGCTCGTGCTGATAAAACTGCAGCATTGTGTGCTTGGACTGAGATCAGCTACAGATTCAATTGCTGCAACAGCCAGTTGACTTTCATCATAGTCTGTGCAAATTTCTTCAGTGGTGGTAAGACAGGATGTTGTCTGGGGTAAAAATGTTTTCAGTGCTTTTAATGATAACTAGACATTGCTCCCCCTGACACCTCCCTCCCGTTGGCTTCATATCCCTTCCCTTCTTGTCTCCACGGCATCTCCTGCCACCTCTGGCTTCTTCCCACTGCACCATGATATGCTTGTCTGGAAGCACTAGGAGGCCACTAGCAAGGTACACCCACCACTTGAGGTGAGGATTGCTGCTTTGAGCAGGAATGAGAGAGAAAGATCAATGAAAACACTTTCTGCATCTCCTGTAGAGGTGTTGTCCAGAACAGGATAACTTGCTCAAAATGTATTCTGAAGGAAGGCAGCCTTGCAGTGTTTCCTGCTGGTCACATTTTGGGTAGTAACGTTGTGACAAGCTCCCATGGCAGCAGCAGAGCCTTTACATGTGCTAATCTGTTACAGAATGACAAAGGCCATGTAGCTAAGAAAACAGGGAAATCCTGAAGAGAAACAGTGGAAATTAAGCACAGAAGAACCCCAAAATGAACAGTGCTGAATGAGAGGTGCAGTGGGGCCCAGGACAATGTTCCTTGTGATGAAACCTATGAGTGCCTCATATTTTAAGAGTCAATTAGACACACACAAAGGTCCCATGTTTAACCCCAGGCTTTTCACACTCCTTGGTCAGGACCCTGCTCTGTGACCCACAGACCTCCCCTGGTTTGACAGATTTTCTAAGAAAGCAACAGGGGTGATAACAGTGAGAGAGGGTGGTCATGGCATGACGAGCCCTCACTAAGTGGCAGAGTACTAGTGTCAGCAAAATTTCTGCACTGTTGGAAGGGTAAAAAGGCAAAAGCAAAATGTGTTAGATCTTTGCTTATTTAGATGGTTTGAATATGTGTAATTTTGTTAGCAATTCTTTCAGAAACACATTGGTCTGCATAAAGTCATTGTAGATAAGGAACACACTTCCCCATTCCTGCAAAAGACTTGCTGATAAAGTATTCCTGGAGATAACTGCTTCTCTCTGGACTTCGGTGAGTTTGGAAAAGCACAGCAATCTCCTCACCCCCAGTGTCTGATTGTATAGTTAATCTGCATGGAAGTTCAACACGTTGAACAAATTAAACAGGAAACCTGCAAAATATTATCACACAACTACATGCTTTCAGCATGAACCTCCATGAGTGATTGTTTTTTTCCCCCTTTCTTTGCTCACTAGGAAGGCACAAAGCCTGTTTTAGAGTCTGAGCACAGGAACACATTAAGCATACTTGCCAGTAGGCACATGTGCAGTTTGCTGTGCAAAACTGTTAGCAACAGCTTGGAAATAGATGCCACAGGAGCAACAGCCGCTGTCTTGTCCTCAGTCTTGGGTTGTTGTTTTTTTTTTAGTATAATACTCAAGGCAAGAAAAATTACATTCTTTTAAAAAGACTTCTCTTGCATATGAGAATGCAATTGAGCTCTGGTTTATCAACATTAGGCCAATTTACTAAAGCCTTTGGTATGTGAAATGTTGTAAGCTACATTTTAAAACATATAGTGCTTGTGCTTAAAAAACTGAAAAAAACCCAAATCAACAAGCCAGCTTGAAAAGTTCTGTTGTTTTCAATCTTCCCATTATTCTCTCAGGCAACATCTAGATTTGGAATGCTTTTAAAAGTTCTGGGTATTTCCTTAGACCATGCTGAGTATCTGTGCAGACTACCTACATTGCAAAAAGAAAATCCCAACACAACCAGCTCTCCAAAATGCCAGAGTAACTTAACAGGAGTTGAGATATTGGAAAACTGAAAAAATAATTTAGCTATTGGAATTTCTCAGTTCTGATCTCTTGTGAAAATACTGCCAGATACATTTCAGCTTCTGTGTCTTGGCATGATCTGAATACTGATGCCTGCGTAAAAGAGCAAAAACAAAAATGCAAACCTGACATTTGCTTGAACAATAAATGTAAACACAAGATCCACAGAATCTCACTCTTCCTAGTGATGTTAGAAGGAAATTTTGTAGAAATTTTAGATGCTGTAAAGGTGAAATGAAAGGGCAATGCCATGGGAATGGCTACCAGCATGAGCAGCAGCCGAATAACATAGCAATAGGGAGCAACAGATCTACAGCCATGTTCTTTGAACATGATCAGCAAAGGACCTGCAAATTTCACTGTAAATCACCATAACTACTCCCAAAAGTGAATCACAAGCCAACTGCTATGCTGAATACCCTGACTGGGAACTGTTCATCTCAGGCTGTGGAACATTTATATCTAAACTCAGCGAGTCCGACAGGTTAGCTGTAACAGTGGTGAAGTCTCTTGCTGCTCCCAACAAACTCGGAGATCTCCACCTAAAGTACATGCTTATTCAGGGTACAATATTTTCAAATACATGGCATGTGATCTAGAATTAGTGGGTATTTGCCCCTAGCCATGTGTCTGGAGTACTCACAATAACGTTATTCTCTTTCATATGGTTAAAGATGGCATACAGAAGAATTTGTTTCACCATCTTTCCAGGGACAGAGGCAGGACTAACCAGACTGTAATTTTAAGGTCATTCTTCTTGCTCTTCTTGAAAACTGAAGTGACACTGGCCTTCTTCCAGTCCTCAGGCACCTCTCCTATTTTCCATTTCTAAGTGTCCTGGCAATAAGATCTGCCATCTCTCAGTACTTCTGGGTACATCCCATCAGGGCTCATGGACTTATGGATATACAACTTATCTAACAGCTCTCTAAACAGGTCATCTTTTATGAAGGAAGTCTTCTTTTGAGATTTTATCTCCAGGACTTCATGAGGGATGGCTTTAGCAGTAAAGACCAAAGCAAAGAAGGCATTGAACCACTCTGCCTTGTATGTGTCTTCCACAACTAGGGTACCTTCTCATTCATCAATGAGCCCACATTTTCTCAGATACCACAATATCACAGTAATCATGAGGTTGGAAAAGACCTTAAAGATCATCCAGTCCAACCTAAAAACAACCAAGTAAACCTAATATCTAACATCTAGATCACTCCACTCAGCACTTCATCCAGTCTAACCTTAAACACCTCCAGAGACAGCGACTCGACCACCTCCATGGACAGCCTGTTCCAAAATCGGAACACTCTTTCAGTGAAAAACCTTTTCCTAATGTCAAGTCTAAACCTCCTCTGCTGGAGCTTAAGACTATCACCCCTTGTCCTGTCTCCACTGTCCAGGGAGAAAAGACTGACCCCAGCCCTACTATAACCACCTTTTAGGTAGTTATAGACAGCAATAAGGTCACCCCCAAGCCTCCTCTTTTCCAGGCTAAACAGACCCAGCTCCATCAGCCTCTCCTCGTAGGGCTTATCTTCCAGGCCCTTTATCATTCTAGTTGTTGCTCTTCTCTGGGCTCGTTCCAGCACCTAAACATCCTTCCTAAACTGAGGGGCCCAGAACTGAACACAATACTACAGGTGCGGTCTAACCACTGGTGAATACAGGGGGAGGATAACCTCCCTTGTCCAGCTGGCCACACCATTCTTGATGCAGGACAGGATGCCATTAGCCCTCTTGGCCACCTGGGCATATTGCTGACTCATGCTGTTTGCTGTCCACCAGTACCTCCAAGTCTCTTTCTACCTGAGCACTCTCCAAGAACTCCATTCTCAGCCTATAGTTCTGCCTGGCGTTGCTATAATCAAAATGAAGAACCCAACACTTAGACTTGTTAAAATTCATCCTATTAGAGTCTGCCCATCTCTCCAGTCTGTCCAAGTCCCTCTGCAGGGCCCTCCTACCCTCCAACAGAACAACACAGGCTCCAAGCTTGGTGTCATCCGCAAATTTGCTCATGATGGTTTCCAACCCATCATCAGTATCATCAGTGAAGACGTTGAACAGGACTGGACCTAACACTGACCCTTGGGGGACACCACTAGTAATGGGTCACCAACTAGATGTGACACCATTAACCACTGCTCTCTGGGCTTGTCCATCCAACCAGTTCCTGACCCAGCACAGTATATTCCTGTCAAGGCCCCTTGCTGCCATCTTAGCTAGGAGTATATCATGGGAGACCATGTCAAATGCCTTACTGAAATTTAGGTAAACCACATCCTCAGCCTTCCTCTCATCGACCAGTAGAGTCTCTTGATCAAGTTTTGCTATTTGCAAATATTTGCTATTTGCTATTTGCATATAGCAAATCAAGAAAATCCTTACCCCTGGTAGGTTCACCGAACAATTGCTACAAAAAACAGTCCTCAATACACTCTACAAACCTTCTAGACTACCTCCTAACTGCTGTGTTAAGATCCCAGTGAATATCTGGGAGGTTGAAGTCACCCAAGAGAATTATGGCAAGCGATCTTGAGATGTCCTCATGTTGTTTAAAGAACATTTGATCAGCCTCATCATCCTGATTGGGTGGTCTGTAACACACTCCTAACACAATAGCAACCTTGTTAGCTAACCCTGTAATCTGAACCCTTAGGTTCTAGTAGAGCTTTAATACTGGCCAACTCTCTTGAACACCCTTGCCCTCTAGAGTCTCATAGTATTCCATTCAGTAGACCTTTGAAGAGGCCAGACTGGCTCTCCTGAAGTGCAGAGTTGAAATCTTGCTTGTTCCTTTACTTCTTCATCACAGGATACTGAACTCCACCACTTCATGATTGCCGTAGCCAAGGTTGTCCCCAGTCTTCACATCACCAAGTCCTTCTGCATTTGCTAATACAAGGTCCAGGAGTGCATTTCCCTTTGTATGTTACTCCACTACTTCTTCAGGAAATTATCCTCAGTGCACTCTAGGAACTCCTGGACTGAGTGTGCCCTGCTGTGTTACCTTTCCAGCAAATTTTTGGGTAATTACGGTCTCTCAAAAAGACCAGGACCTGTGGTCATGAGGCTACTTTCATATGTCTGGAGAAGGCTTCATCACCTTCCTCATCCTGTTCAGGTAGCCTGCAGTAAACACCCACAACATTGTTACCCATACTAGCCTGCCCCTTGATTCTTACTCATAGGCTCTCATGTGGTTCTTGATCCTCTCCTAGATAGAGCTTGATACATTCCAGGTGTTCTTTCACATCAAGAGCCACCTCACCACCCCATCTTGTTGGTCTGTCTCTCTTGAACAGTACATAGCCATCCATGACAGTGTTCCAATTACACAAAGTATCCCAATCTGTCTCCATAATCAGAAGGTGATTGTGGCCCTGTGATTGCACACTGATTTCTAGCTCTTCCTGCTTGCTCCCTATACAGTGTGTATTAGTGTAGAGGCATTGCAAAGAGTTAATCAAGCATACGGGTTTTCCTGGAAGGGATCAGGAGGATGTACCATAGTAACATACAGCCCCAGGGTGGTTTGCCTTCTAGTTCTTCCCTAAGTGTATTCCCCAGGTGGACACATTGGAATTTCCATTTTGGACTCCACTTCTCAAATCCTTCAGTTTGAAGCTTGTTTCATTAAGCTGGCCAGACTGCTACTAAAGATTCTCTTACCCTTTCCAGACAGGTGTGTTCTATTCCTCCCCAACAGGTTATAATCCCTGAAGGATAGCCCATTGTCATAAAACCCAAAATCCTCCTGGTGACATCAGCCATGTAGCCAAGAATTGATGTGTATTATACTTCTATTTCTGGCTGCCTCCTTTCCTCCAGCTGGTGAGATGAAGTGCTAACTTCAGCACACATTTTTTCACTTGTAACCCTAGGGCTTTATAGTCCTCCTTGACTCAGCTTTTGACACAGGTTTTGTGTGTCATTCATGTACTATATGAAAAAGTAACAGAGGATAATATTCAGCAGGATTTATTCAGTTTAACAAGATGCCAGGTTGTCCAGCCTCCATATTTATTTAAGGCACCAGTTTCTGAGATTAGATGTCCTCAGAGGCAGGAAACTGTGTTCCAAGATAGCAAAATGTAGGTCTCACAAGTTGTGTGTGAGCAAGTGTCTAACCTAAATATTACAATTTAAAGGTCAACGTTTAATTTATTTACCAATGATTTTGTCTGCAGGAACATATCACCTGCTTGCACTAAACATTCTCTGCTTTGGTTCACAGTGCTTCAGCTGAGTATAAATGGCTGCATCCCTGATAAACTTTGATGATCCTGCTAGACACTGTCAATACAAAAACCTGATCATACAGAGTGAAAATGTGAGAATGGAATAAAATAAATATAGTGGATACTTAATAAATGATTCAGGGACAACTGCTCATAAAGTCAATATAAAAATCTGCAGGTCCATATTTTACATACTTAAGTGCATAGACTGCAAAGTCTTTATTTGAGCACTAAAATTAAAGCAATCCAATGTACAGAAATGCTATGCCAGCACAAACCCTGTAGACTTCAAGGGAACTTGAAAGTATGAAGTTGTTTGGTTTTTTTCATGCAGACACTTTTTGATTTAGAACCTGAGTTTCAGGTATGCCTTGAAATGAGATGATGGTAGGATGCACATGGCTCTTTTTCTTTGCTCTTCACAACACATGTTTTCATAACAAATTTTTATGTTTGCTTGAAGTCACCACACTGAGATAAGAGACTAGTGCAGCTGAGAATCGCCTAAAACAAAGGGTGTGACTGCACTGCTAACTTAGCTGGCTCCCAGAGTCGGGAGGTTCACCCGATGACTGAGCTGAAAGGCATAGAAAACTTAACTCTGGATCTCAATTGTAGTACACATGTAGCCACATTGGAGTATCCTTAGAGCATGTCAGGAAGAGTAAAAACAAATACAAAAACAAAAACTAAAATGAAAGACAAGTTAGTAAAGATGTTCATGCAATGATGTTCTCTTCTGGTACAATATCAGAGGTTATACCCATGGATAACTGATGAAAATACAGTTCTTGAGTAACTCCTTTTTTTCCTGTTTTTAGTATCTTATGCACTATCTTATAACTCTTGTTTCTATCTCCTTTGGTCTCTAGTGCTTCTCCATGTCTCAGTATTTCTTAATGACGCTCTTTCCTTTCGCTCTGTTAAAGATAGTCAGGAATGTTCATGTACAAAGAACACAAGCAATTTTTTGCCCTTTATCATAATCATATAGAGGTCCAGTTTTAATTCTGGTTTACATTGTTTTTTTGTCTTTGTAGAGTTTTCAGATCCTGCAGTAGTTTCCCTTCACTGGCAAGAATGTACCATTCACAAACAAATAAATTGCCTGTTTCAGATGTATCTGTGTCAGGCCTTTATAGTCCTCAAAATCAATTACCTCCCTAGCAGTCTCAAACACTCTCCATCTCACAAAGTTCATACAGAGGCCACCACTTTTCAGAAAGTAGATAAAGTTTTTGGGCATACCAAGGCACAGCTGGCCTTTTAGGGGTCTAATTTTTCTTCTATTGTTCCTCCTCACAAAGAATTTCTCATCCATGTTGAAATTCTGGGTTGGGAAGGTGGAAAATCTGAACTAAAACCTGTTTGATGGCTTGATCGACATGAACAGAAAAATAATTAAAACAAATTAATTTTGAGAAAACAAGATAATTGGACCATCAGACAGAAAAAGTTGCTGTTACATTACAAGCTGCATAAAATATTTACAGCAATGTGTAGAGTTGTGAAAATTAGAATATATTGATTTGCTAATGCACAAATCAAACTTAACACTGAGTATTTGCTCTTCATTTGTCACTCTCCTTCCCCTTATCTCCCATAAATGCTTTGTGGTTAGCTCTCCTAGCAATACTCTCTTTCTGGGATTAATAGAGGTGTTCAGCATTGGCTGTGGAAGGATATGAGCCTACATAAATATCTACATTCTCAGAGACTGCATGAAGTAAACCTGTGAAAGGCAAAGACAGAACTTGTACTGCAACCTGCAAATCTGACCCCATCTGGTCTTAGTTAAGTTACCTCCATTTTCTTAGTAATTTTTTTCTGGTGCTGACCACATATCAGGACATGTGGCGGTCCCATTACAGCAGCATAATGTATAAAAGAATATTTCCCTTGCCTGGCAAAACCTACACTAGGAAAATTGGACCTATTGCTGCTGGAGTATGCTGTGCCTCCACTCTTAAACAAATTTGGAAAATGACTGCTTTAATACCTACATGCTAAAAGGAAAATCAGCATGGTCTGTCAGTGCCAGTATGGTGCCCTCCCTCAACAAAAGCATATGCCTTTTGCCAGAGGCACAGACAAATGAATCAGGGTCCCTTCAATTGACTAGTGCAATCATTACTTGGAAACCTGTATTAGAAAAATTGTCCCCTGTTCTAGAAGGTGTGCAAACACTTTAATCAGTGAGACCGAAAGCCACGTGAGTCATCTTGGGATCTGAGGATCCTTATACACCTGGGTATTGCACATAAATCATTAGTGCAAGAACAGATCAGCAAAAGTCTAAACATGGGCTTCCATGGTATGCAGAGTTGATCCCATCATATAATCTTCCGTATAATTTACTTCCAGTGTATACTGAATCCCACATCTAGAGTCTGCAGCTACTGCAAAAAAATGCAGTGAAAACAAAATGCTTTTGTCAGACCTGTTTGAAAACGTGAGCAGGCCATCTTCGGACAAATGAAAAATTAAACAAAATTCTTAAGAATAAATACTGGCAAATATCTGTAATAAGGAACAGCAAACAGCTCTAATTAGAAGCTTCTCCTCTGATTAAACTATTATACAAGATTAGACATCCTTTTAAAGGTCAACTTCTAGAAAATCCATTACCACATGATCAGTAAAGCATGCAAAAACATGCCACAGCCCAGCAATCACTGGAGTAAAAACAGGAGCACTTCATGCAACTCTGAAATGGCTTCTAGACTGTAAGCAAAAGTTCAAGAATTATGTAGGAAAAATTACAATGCTTCTAAAAACATATTCAAGGTCAACCTTAAGTGGTGCAATTGCAAGCCAGGAAACCTGTGTGAATGCTAAGCTGTGGGACACACAGGAGCGGGATCATCATACAACTACAGAAAATGGTGGTATCAATCTCCAGGCCATCAAGTCCAGCCTAGAGCTACTGGTCTGTAATGTTCAAGTTCATACTGCCATTCCTTTTGCCAGAATACCACAATAGCCTTAAAATCTGTGCCTATGTGAAAAAATAAATGCACTATGCAGTAATTATTTGATGTCCTATATATCTATTGATGATAGCCACTAGTATCTATTTTTGGGGAAGAATTGTGGGTTTTATTGTAGAAAAGTGATACTCTGTATCTAGAATGTGCAGACACTCTAGTGCATAATTTACCAAATCCTGTGCCCAATCTAGGTCTTCATTAGCAGAACAGAGACAATTGTAAAGTTCAGCTAAAAATGAGTTTTAAACTACACAGTATTTTTGAACTGGCTTCCTGTAAAATGAATAAAGAAGTGATAAATCAAGTAGGCCTCTCTTCTACCACTTCTCTTAAACTTACAAATGGCTTTTGTGTGTCATAGTTTTGTTTAAAACTACAGTCTAAAAATTTATTGTAACTATGCTTGTTTTGCTACATGGTAAGAACTGAAGGCTCAGCACAGTACTAAAGTAAAATTCAGGCTCTGCTAAAAAGAATGCTTTGTCATTGATCTGATACAGCTAGGCTTTCACCTCAGAAGATGGAAACATGCTGCTTTGAAGGGAAAAACAGGAAATAATATCCATATACAATTTTTCAGGTTTTTAGAAAAAGCACACATCCATGTGATTGAAACTAATGCAAAACTTTGGTGTGTACACCAAAATGAGTTAAAGCTGACTTATGGTTAAAAAAGCATTAAAATAAATTCCTTCGCAAATTAACTTGATGCAATAAAGTTTTGGATTAAGTTAGTCATAACAGGTTTTTCTAGAGACAGCTATCTCTGCTTCAACTGAAGTGATTAAAGAAATGTGACTTTAGTGTCTTTGTGTGCTAATGCACATGCTAATATGCATTCACCATTCAAGGGCAGAAAGACATCAATGTGATTATAAACCTCTGCACAAAACCACCAAGCAGAGTGATATCCCATCTCTTTCTTAGTTTACTTTTTGTTTTTATTAAACAACAGATCCATTTGCTACTACTGAGCTGGAGATGTTGTGTATCCTGTTCTGTTCATCTGTTCCACAGATTTCTTGTAAAAGTTTTAGTTTATTACTATCTCTGAAACAGGAAAATATTGCTTTGCTTTTAATTCTCAGAGAGGACACTGATCTAAAGAATGAATTGTCTGGTCTGTATATGCATAGCATCCAACATAAAATGCACTTTTCTGTTGCTGCAAAATTCCTGAAGAGCTTTAATAAAATGACTGCAAACCAATCTGCAATGAAGCTGTTTCCTCACTGGAGTCCCACTGGACTTCAAACCAGCTCTGTTCTGGCTGAAATATCTGTGCCGCAAGGTAGGCAGCAATCTACATGCTCCTTACTGTGCCAACACATTGGAATACCCAGAGAAAATTCCCCAGAAAAAAGTCCAAGTGAGGAAAAGCAAGAAATAACCAACATGCTGGTAGTATTGATGCAATGCTGCAGCAGACCAGAAGACCGCTTACCCATTTCTTGCAGGCCAGAATTAAAAGCTTCAGCATCATTGCAATGTGACCAGTGTGCCTCTCTGAAGCTACCTGAAGTAAATAACTGCAAAACCTTTTGGAGGAGAGTGCTGGTCCATTACAGATACAGAAGGGCTATTTGCCCAAGCAATAAAATGAGATCGAAGTATCAAACCAAAACTGAATAGCTTTAGATGCTTTAGACAGCATCTTTGTAGTGTTTAAACTAATTCTAATGTGTTGCAAATTTTTTCTTTCTTTCAGTAGTCTTTAAACCTCTACAATCTTTCAGGAACCAAAGAAAACCACATTATCCTATAAAAGATGATATCATGCCAAATTTCAATCAGGTTTTCCATTGAAAATATCATATAACAGGCAGAATGCATAAATTTCTCCCCAACTGTGCTGAACCCTTGGGGGTTGCCAGTCATGTTTTTTGTTCAGATTTTCTATAAGACATGAGAAGGAAACTCATGTTACATTAATAAATTTGAGGTAAAAGCTTGTTCCTAAGAGGGTTTAGGAGAATGGGGATTTAAAATGGAGACTGTTGTGCAATTCCAGCAGCAGAACTGGTGATGTATTAGGTTTCCTGTAAGACTCAGTCCCGCAAGGTGGTATGAGTAAAGAGAAGAGGGCTAACTTCCGAGAAGCTCAATGGCAGTCAACACACACTTCCTAGTGACAAGTGAAAGAGGAGTCTGCTGTTTACCTAGAAAATGGCATATTCACACCATCTGGCTTTTCTACCTTTTCTTTTAATTCTGTTTTTCTGTCACAGATCATTTCACTATTGCTGCCATGATGAAGAAATGTCCACTTATTCTCTGCTCTCTTAAGATAAGCAATGGTCTGAGGTCCATCCAGCAGGCCAAGCTGGGTCTCAAAAATACTCCCCTGTGTGTGGGTGTCAGAATTGCTAAGATATTCCCTTTTTAATTACAATCTGAGATTCTACCTGCACACTGAGGAGAAGATACACCTGTGGGGAGATAGAGTAATGGCCCTGTGATAAACAGATAAATGAAAGATACAAGAAAGCCTCTTCCTGATGGGTTAGAACCCAGTTGCAGCTATGTAAACTAGCTTTTCAGTACTTCGCCAAAATTTCTTCTACATTGGTGAGTACAAAATAGTGAAACCTATGCAAATGAAAGCTAAGAATGATTGATGCGGGAAGCCAAGAACCACAGTAGTAGCAGAAAGTGATGTTCAGAAGAAAACAGGATGAGCTAATTTTGCCTGTTGAAGCTAAATATCCTGATTCTCCCCTTCTGGTTGCAAATTGAATTTATGTGAGAAGCAACCATGCAGGACACCATTATGGAAGAAATTAGGACAGAGAAGTGCTCTGTAAATGATAAGCACATAGTTTTCACAGTATCAGCTCATTCTGAATCTCTGTCTACTGAGAGATGTCATAAAACTCACCATAGCTAAAAGAATGTAATAATGACAACAGTGTCAATATACTGAATGTTTACTGCATTTTTCTCTATTTATCACTGCTTCTGGAAGTAATTCAAGACATACTTTGGACCTTTTAAGTTATTTCAAGGTGTGATTATCTTTTTTCAGAGTAACTTCTCTGATGAACTTCTTGAATTCACAGTAGTATATAAACAGAGTCAGAGAACTTCTTTTGTTTGACTTCCAAATCATGAAGTCCAGTCTTTGACCCAGCACTACCAGGTCACCCCTAAAATGTTTTTCAGCACAATGTCTATATGCCTGTTAAATATCTTCAGGAATAGCAACTCCTCCACTGCCCTGGGCTGTGATAATAGTTTTGATGAATAAACATCCATCCTAAACTCTCCTGGTGCAGCTTGTAGCCATTTCCTCTGGTGCTATCACTTGCCACCAGGAAGAAGTGGCTGTCCCCTTTCTTGCTCCAACCTATTTTCAGGTAGTTGTAGACAGCAATAAGTCTCCTTTTCTCTAGGCTAAACAACCTCAGTTTCCTCAACCACTCTTTACAGGACTCCAGACCCTTCACAAACCTCATTGCTCTCCTCTGGAGACACCAGCAATACTATGTCCCTCTTGTACTGAGCTGAATACAACATATCAGGTGCAGCCTCACTTTTCTGAAAAAAGGAGGCTGATTCCAGTCCTAGTCCTGCTGGCCACACTATTTCTAATACAAGCCAGGACACTGTTGGCCTTCTTGGCCACCTGAACACACTGCTGGCTCATATTCAGCTGACTGTCAGTCAACACCCCAGGTCCTTTTGTGTTGTGCAGCTTTCCAACCACAGATCCCTAAGTTTGGGGTTGTTTTGACTCAAGTGCAAGGTCAGGCACTTGGCCTTGTTGAAACTCATACAATTAACTTCAGCCCATCAATCCAACCTGTCTAGATCCCTCTAAGAGCCTCCCTACCCTCCAGCAGATTTACACACCTGCCTAGCTTCGTTTCATCTGCAAACTTACTAAGGGTGTTCTCAGTCCTCTCAACCAGATTGTTAATAAAGATATTAGAGACCAAGCCCCAGTACTGAACCCTTGGGAACAGCACTTGTGAGTGGATGCCAGTGAGATTTTCAGTACCACTCTACAAGGATTAAGGAAGAAGGGTACCACTGCATTCCAATTTTTAGACAACTGTATTGACTACATAAACATAAGCATCTGATAAATTCTTACAATTTTGTTAAGCTGGAAAATAATGTATTATCTGACGTATTTGCTATCTGACTGTTTATTCTGCAGAAGCCTAGAAATTAAAATACTGAAAAAGATAAATGTCAGGACTTGTATTAGCTGAATCTTCTGACACACAGGAGAGAAACAAATATTTATTAAAATAAGTTTTGAAATAACAATCAACAGGATCACTGAACAAAGAAGTACTAAAATTGACTCTGTGAGACACATTTGAGTATGAGCATTAACTCTTTTAAAATGGATAGGCACCTCAGTTTTTAGCATAGTTTGAAAGAGTAGAATACAGTAGTTCGGTGTTTTAATTCTAATCCAACTACTTCACTTTGAAAAAATTGCCATTATATTGAAATATTCTGAAAGACCCTTTTTTCAATCAGCAAAGCATACAAGTATGTATAGAATTTGAAAAAGGTGTCAGAGAAGTGTCATTTCTACTTCTGGGGCTTTCCATGTGTGGAAGCTAATTTATGAGACAAGGTGTGAATTTACAGAACTCTGTCTATGTTAGGGCAACCTCAGGCATCGAATTCATACTGACTGAAGAAGCTTACTGAATTTTAAACTGCAGTGTCATGTTAGAAGCCACTATAGAACAAATAATCATTAGTCTATGATAATGAGCCCAAGAGAATCAAAGAGAAATACACAGACCATAGACACCACACAAGCACTCTGCTCCTCAGAATGTTCTTATTGTATCCTTACTTATGAGGCATGATATGAAATATTGTAAAACTGACCAGCTAATAAGGGAACTAAAATCTGGGGGCTTAAATTCAAGAAAATTACTCTGAGTTAGAAAGCAGACATTCAGAATGAGATTAAACGTATGACTAGAGTGTGGCTTTGATGACTACAGGCTGTTCAGAAGGGAAGGAGGAGTGGGGATGTTGCCTTCTAAGTTAAGAAATGGACAAAGTGTGAAGATATATCCATGAAGAACAGCCACAAGCAGGATGTAGGCTTAGCAGTAGGAAAATTAGAGAGCAAGGCAACCAAGGAAACCTTGTGATTGGCATCTACCACAGGCTGCTTGATCGAGCAAAGCTTACTGATCAAGCCTTCTACTCCAGTTATGGGAGGCATCGCACTTGCAGGTTCTGATAAGCCAAGGGACTTAAACCACCCTGACAGTTGCTGGAAAAGTAGTAGGGCAAACTGTAAACAATCCAGGAGACTCCTGGAGAGCTTAGAAGATAACTTCCTAAGTCAGAATGTGGACAGTCCGACCCAAGGAGATGCAGTACTGGACCTGATCAGGAGTGTCAACATTGTCAACATTGGAGGCAGCCTGAGCTGCAGTGATCAGGTGTCAGTAGAGTTCACAGTCCTCCGTGACCAGAGTCAGACAAGGAGTATAATCAGGACCCTAAATTTTAGGAAACTAAATTCCATCTCTTCAAGCACTTACTGAGTCAAGAACTGCTGATCAAAAGACAAGAAGGAATTTAGTGAGCAATGGAAACTGAGACAAGTACCCTGGAAGAGTATAGGAACATTTCTAGTTCTGTAGAGATGGCACCAGCAAGGCCAAGGCACAGCTGGAGTTGAATTTGACCAGGGTTGCACAGAACAACTAAAGGAGCTTCTACAAATACATCAATCACAGAAGGAAGGTGAACGAGGTACCCCCTCATTTGGGCAAGAGTAGTGAATAAGTAACAACAGACCAGGAGAAGGCTGAGATGCTCAGCAACTTTTTTTTCCCCAGTTTTCACTAGCAGCCTCTCCTCCCACACCACCAAAGTGGATAGACAGCAAGATGGGGAGCAGGAGGGGCAAAATCCCTCCCATTACAAGTGAAGATATTAGTGACCACCTGAGGAGCCTGGACATGCATAAGTTGATGAGACCCACTAACATGCATCCCAGAGTCCTTATGAAATTGGCTGATGCAGTTGCCAAGACACTCTCCATTATATTGGAAAAGTCCTAGCAGTCAGGTGGAGTCCCTAGTGACTAGAAGAGGG
This sequence comes from Upupa epops, assembly GCA_013397515.1. Lineage (NCBI taxonomy): Eukaryota > Metazoa > Chordata > Aves > Bucerotiformes > Upupidae > Upupa > Upupa epops. Next base: position 7,117 of record VZRI01012216.1, on the reverse strand, counting down.
GAAACATCCACCCATTTTTATAAAGGCTAGAAAGGAGGACTCTGGGTATGACAGTCATACTCACCCCTATGCCTGGGAAAATTATAGAACAGATCCTCCTAGAAAGTCCAATAAGCCATATAGAAGACAGGAAGGTGCTTTGAGGTAACCATCATGGCTTTACTAGGGGCAAGACCTGCTGGCTAACCCATTGGCTTTCTACAGTGGAGTGACTACATCTGTGGACAAGAGAAGAGCTATGGACATCATCTGTCACGACTCATCATCTAACACAGAATGGTTTAGGTTGAAAGGAAGATCATCTTGTTTCAACACCCTCTGTTAAAATGAAGATCCAGATTGCTTCTGGGCTGGTGCCTGTAATCCAAACACACCAACCATCTCTTGCTGAGAATTTAACAGGCAGTGAAGCAACTTTGCAAAAAGAAAAGAATGTATTGAACCACCAATAAGAAAAGGAAAAAAAATCCTGAAATAAGTTAAAGAACCACAAAAAAGTAAAGCAGAAACTGTATCACAATGCCATCACACACACTCTGAGAGAAATGGGAGACAGTTAACACATCAGTTTTTGGCTTCAGATGAGAGACCTAGAAAAAGAAAGTGTACACTAACACTCTAACCACAGGGTGAATTCACCTATCCTTTCCACCCACATTGTGATGGTTGTGGAAAAGTTCCTTTTCTGGTCTTCTTGCAGATGCCAGCTTCCCCTGTATGTCTCAGGATTGCTTCTAACTCCTCTAATCTTGGGAGTGTTTCACAATGGGAGTAGGGCCAGCTGATCCTCAGTGTTCTGCAGGCTGAAACAACATTTCAAGTGCAGGAACACAACAAAACCCCAATCTCTTTCTGTTTGCCAAAGGTTTAAGAGATCAGTATCTCAGGATCTCTCTCTCCTACCAAAACCTTCTCTCATTGGCAGAGCATATGGCATCTGCTGTCAGGCCCAGGTGGGGACAGAGGCAACATAATGCTGGTCACATGGGTCCATGCCTGTTGTGATAAATAGGCCTGCAAAGGGCCTTTTTCTCTCTTTCCTCTTTTTCTTCTCTCAAGTGGTTACAGCACTAAGGGAGGGAAAGGGTTAAGAGCTCACCAGCTTCTCTTGATCTTCAAAGTTGATTAGGCTGCAGGAGCTATGTGTGGGCAGCAGCTTCTTGCTTTGGCCTGCTGCCAGGAACTGGGTCAGGGCTGGACTCCATGGCAGAGCTGCAGCTACAGTCCAAGGGCTCAGCTCCTCCTGTGTTCCAGCCTTCAGGGAAGAGGGAGCTGTGGCTGCCCCCCACCCCTGTGGTGAGAGGTCAAAACAAGCCCCTTTGTACCCCAAATCATCACAGGATGGGTGAATGTGGCATATTGCACACTGATGCACAGAGTGGAGGCAGGTGAGGGACATGAATGAGGAATTAGAACTCACTGAAAGTGTGCATTTTTTCAGCATTAGTTAAATCAAATAAAACATTAAAAAAAGGTATGCCTTCTGAATTTGGTGGCTTTGGTTGTGTCCTGGGTTATAGAAGCAAGAAGTTTGTATTCTATTTTCATCTGTTGAAAAGCAATTGGGAAGCTGTATGGTTTTATTTGGGTAACTTCAGGAGGGTGGGGGAATGAATGCCTCGGTACCGGCTCAATTGTTAAAACCAGGCGGGGTTAAATATCGTTAAGTACCCCCCTGATGACCCCATCTCCTCCCATTGTGAAAAAATTTACCTGGTATCGGGAAGC
>VZRI01012215.1:305961-347154 GCA_013397515.1 Upupa epops | reverse complement strand
AAACCAACTACTCCTTCCTTTACAATGGTATTTCCAGTTCAAAACGCATCTAACCTATAAATACCTGAATACCACACCACACATGGTGTGTGTGGGTTTTGTTTAAATCTTAGCGGAAATCATGGCGAAATCTAGTCAACACGGGGAAGCAAACGTCGGTTTGTTAAGTGGGGAATGTAAGAGCCAGTAAAGAATACATTGCATACATAATACAGAAGAAAAAACATTATCATCTGGAGTATGTGAAATTACAATGATTTTGCACCTTAAACCTAGTAGAAGTTACTCTGTCGGCCAATACTAATCCACTTAACAAGCAGAATGTTGGTCAGAAGTCTAACGTTTCCTGTACCAGCACAGAGAGAAAAGAAGCAGTCCAATGCTGTTAAAAGAAAACATGAAATCCAGCTCATGTTTCTGGTTAGGGATCGATTTCTTCAGGAATTACTGTTAACATAATGTCTTCATTGCCCCTGCGTACAACCATGTTCAACGTACTGTCCTTTTTAATGATGTCACTGACATCACTGGCTGAACTTATGGACTGTCCATTGATGCTTATAATCACATCGTTGTCCTTCAGGCCACCACTGCAAACACAAAGCAGCAGTGTGTTATTACAGTTGCCATTTTATTGTCTTTCCATTATTTTTTTTGAAAAAGATTGGAATTTTTCCTCTTTCCCACCCAACGGCAGCTGCACAGAGACGCAGCGGGTGCACACACAGTGATGGGAATTTATGAAGCGGTGAAGATGACAATACAATGCAGAGACCTCAGAAATTGGATGGAGGTACGAGTTTGATGAATCCCATATTTCACTGCCTCCAAAGGAATTTGCTGTTGTAAACAGAGCAGTAATTCTGCAAACAGAATGCTGATTCTGTAGAAGAGATAGAGGCATCTCTTTTCGTTTTAAATGACTGCAATAGGCACTCTGTGTCGAGGGGAAATTTTCACAGAAGCACAGAATGTTAGGGGATGGATGGGACCTAGAAAGATCATCCAGTCCAACCCCCCTGCTGCAGCAGGATCACCTAGAATAGGTCACACAGGAACATGTCCAGGCTGGTTTTGAGCATTTCCAGAGATGGGGACTGCACAGCCTCTCTGGCCAGCCTGTGCCAACTCCGTCACCCCCACTATAAAAACCTCATGTATACATTTTAAATGTTAAATGTCCATTTTCCAGGCTTTTATTCACATAGCAAAGCAATGTGAGTGGCACTGTGTGAGGAATTTCAGTGCTGGCCTCCATACACAGCTTACGAGCAGCCGCTTCACCATATCTTTGGGTTTAAAATCTGAGCAGAACACACCACTGCAGCAATCCAACCCAGCCACTGAAAACACACCCATATGTCCTTCCTCTCACCTTCTTGCTCATAGTGCCCAGAATCCCTTCTCCTGACTTCAGCACTACATGCAAACCAAAACCAAAACCCTCCTGACTCAAAAGCAAGATGGGGCAGAAATGGAGCCGGAGTTGGCACCGCAAGGCTACCTCAGCAAGCCTCCCCAGGCTGGCTGAGACTGCTGCCAGGACTGAGAAACAGGGTGGTGAGGGATGCCATCGACCACAACATCTTGCCCAGTCTTGCACAACGGTCTGGCTCCAAGTTATGGAAATATTAACCAAGTAACCAGATCAGACATGATTCAGCCCTTCAGCATAATCCCTTTTCAGAAAACCACAGAGCAGTCATCGGCCTCTTCCGCCCGCCAAAAATGCCTGACATGAGCATCTCCTGCAAACACGATGCCTTGGCCAACATTTGCAGCAAATCTAGTTGCCTACCAAAGCCTGGGCTTAAAACATTTATGTGGGAGAACCTACTGCAGGTTATCTTGGTTGAAGCAGCCTCTCCTTTCAACTCTACACTATACATTGGAAAGGAAACCAGCAGAACGGTGAAAAACATTGGCAAGAGGACTAGCAGTAGGGAAGACAGAGCAAACATGGGCTGCACTCTCATTGCCAGGGCAGCTTTCAGGCGAAACATCCTCATTTGGGTTTGCTTTCAAGTTACCAGACTACATTGCCTCGCATTTCTTTAACATCTCTAATGTCCTGCTCTCTGCTACTATCCATACTCCTTCAGTGAGGACTTGGGGCTCCGAGCAACCTCGTCTCTGCACACTGCAGGGTGTTTAGACCAGATGACCTTTCAAGGTCCCTTCCAACTCAAAGCACTGTATTATTTTGGACCTGCATGTGCAGGTAGTGAGGTCTGTCCCACACTGGCACAGCCACATTATTCCTCAGCTAACTGCTCTTTAATTTCCCGTTACAGACATTACACCTGTATTCTGCATGGACAGCACTGCCAACAAGAAAGACCAGCACTCATTTGGTGCTACACATGCCTCTGTTGCCACCAAGGTTTATTCATCTCTTTGGAGATGAAGAGTTTCCCACTCCCTAGCCTGGGTCACTGAGCACTTTTCTATCAGGCAAGCTCACAGGTACTTACAGCAAGAGCCAAGCTAGACCAGCTGGTGACCACAGACCAAAGGCTGTACTTTAGTCAGGTTATCTCATGAAAAGTGGTGCCAACCTTCACATGAGCTGCTGAGGAAATGCTGACTAACATGAAGTTGTCCAAATGTAAAAGCTCCTCCTAGTAACGTGCCTGCTGAAAAAGGTCTCATACAGTACATCTCCTGCCAAGAGAGGATTTCACCCCATGGAATCAAAGGAAGGGACCTCCAAAGATCATCTAGCCCAACTCCTCTACAACAAGCAGGGCTGTAAGTCACTAGACCAGACTGCCCTGAGCCCCATCAAACCTGACCTTCAATGTCTGCAGGGATGGGACCTCAACCACCTCTCTAGAGATGGGAGGTTTGCCCAACACTGAGGTGCTTGGGCTGAAACAGACAAGCCTCCACAATGTAGATGCAGAGCTTCTCCCTCTGCTGAAGTGACCAGCAGGGCCAGGGGAGCACGCACAAGCAAACTCTCTATTCAGCACTGGCAGCAGTACAGCAGATGTCTTGGAAGCGATGGCTGAGAAAAATGAAAATGGAGTTTTCACGCCCACTGAGTCCTTGCCCTTTTGGCTGGGAACACTGACAGGGCTTTGCTGCAATACCCCGATACGCTCACGGTATTGCCCTTCGGGGACCAGACTGAAACCACAACCTGATTTCCAGCAGACAACCTAATCACTGTCAGATGCTGGTGGTGTTGTTAATTGAGCCTAATCGAGATAGCAAGTTAAGCAGGGAACATTCTCCAGCATTACAGCCCTAAAAAAGTCAGTGGCAGCGGTTTGGAGCAAGAAGAAACTTCAACTTACGCCTCAGCTGGTGTTTCTGGAATGACTTCAATAACGTAGGCCCCAGAGACAACATCGGGAAAGTCTTTATGGCGATCCTTCAGCTCTCTAGCTTTGCTGGAAAAACGAGGAAAGAGCAACAAAAGTATTTTGAAAAATAAACAACTCCAAAACCCCAAGCATTTTTCCTTGGTTAGGTCACCTAACATGCACGTGCTGAGGTATTTTACGCGTGCTGATGTGACGCGTCATGATTCGTTTTAACCCTTCAACTCCTTTCCAAGAGTCCTTGAGCTTTTTTTGCATGCAAACTGCTGTCTTAATATCTATTCCTGGGAAGGGCAACATCGCAACAGATACAGAGCATCAAGAGCTCCAACGTTACAAAACCTGGTCCATATTTTAGAAGCAGCCTGTCGAGAACACCTGAAAAATAACCCCCACACCCATCAGGTTTCAAGGTTGTGTTGTATCTGTGATCCTGCCCATGTGAAAACTGGTTAGTTCTACAGGATAGCATCACCTGCTCACCAGTTTTTTCTGGTTTGAGGATGAATAAGCAAGTCCACACGAAAGCTTCATTTTACATGAAGTCAATTGTTTAATGAGCATAATTTCATAGACACAGAAATACGCACACAGCTGCTGTACTTCTTGCAAACAAACTGTCCTGGTTTCTCCTTGCCCCACGTGACAGCATGAGACAGATGGTAACAACAGTCAGAGAGTCCCAGGAGAAATTAAAAGTCACTAGCTATTCTCTTCTGAAGCATTACGGAAAAGAAAAAGCCAGGGAATTATTTAAAAGCTCTCACAAGAGTCTACAGGAGAGGGCAACCACGGAGCAGATGCAGAGACTATGGTAGTAAACAAGCGTCTGCAAGTTGTCACCAGCACCCACACAGAGGCACAAGCTGCTGGTTCATCCTCCTGTTGTTTCTGCACATCATGAGCTTGATCCAAGTGCATGCAGTGACCACGCTGCGGAAGGGTGAGGAACCCCCATGGTTACTTACCCAGGAGTTAGGGACATCATTCGAATGCCAATGTATTTCTTTTTGGTTATAGCTTTTCCTATGGGAAAAAGGAGGAGAAAGTAGGTCTTAATCAACTGCTCTTGGCCAAAGGAGCCTCAAAGGCTGTTAACTTTCTGGTTCATTACTGTTTTCATGTTTCTCCAGGTGCTGAAGTACCTTTAGCTTGTCTGTCATGGGATTCAGTTAGGAACTTTTTGATTTTATCCGACGGAATAGCAAACGAGATACCCGCTGTGACTTTCAATGTGTTGATCCCAATAACTTCTCCATCCTGCAAGAACACAGAAGTTGTTGTTAGGAAATCTGAAACATCTCAGAGAGAAATGGATTATTCCTCCAAGGAATCCCAAAGACAAATTGACACAACATATTCAATTGTAAACTACCTTTCTTTCCATTTTTTCCCCCTATTTCTTTGTCATTTTCACCCCATTTTTTGCAACTCTTTCCCATTCTTTTCTAATTTCTTTTCTAATTTCTTTCCAAATTATTTCTGATTCCTTTTCAATTCTTTTTGATTCCTTTCCAAATTCTTTCCGATTCCTTTCCAAATTGTTTACAATTCCTTGTCAAATTCTTTCCAATCCCTTGCCAAATTGTTTATGATTCCTTTCCAATTCTTTTTTCCATTTTCTAAATGACTCTAATTTAATTTTTAAAGTCTAATGATTAAAAAAAATGCCAGACTTGTAGAAAACAGACATTGCCACTAGAGGAAGAGAGGATCAAAACCGGGCAGCTCTCCGGCTTGCAGCAGACGAGCAGCATGTTCCACAGCCAGGTTTGGTGTGTTTATTTGAGCAGGCACCTCACAAATCACCACGTCAACCACTTCTCAGTAATCACTGCACCATGATATAAACAACAGGCTGCCAAAATCAAACCCTCTTCCCAGTAACGGGAGAGTTCCATACAAAACATCTCTGCAGTCACCTCATGATTTGAGCTCTTCTAAACTCAGCAGCTCCTTTCCTTAATCCAAGCCAGATAAGAACTACCCAACTAAACTGTTTGCGATGATGCTTTTCCATCTTTTCCAAGGCACAGGCAAAAATCATTGGGTGTTACGCGTGCTCCAAACCATGCACGTTGTAAACACCTCACCTATTGAAATCCAAGCAGTTCTTGCGATCTGCCAGTATCAATGCAGACTAAAGTGATTATCACGGACCACGTGAATGTAGGGTATTAAGCCAACCAAAAGCTCTGAATCACGTTGCTGGTGTGGGGGCTTGTTTGTTTGGGTGGGGTGGTCTGGTTGGGGTTTGAATTAAGAAGTAAAAAGTGGGGAGCTTGAGAAGTAAGTAAACTGGGAGAAACTCTTACCAGGTTTACTAGGGGTCCTCCAGAGTTCCCATACTGAAAATAAACACAGGGCAGGAAGATGTTTTAGTATCTACCTCTTAATTCATGGCAAGCAAAACAGACAAGAAATTTCTGAGGTATTTCCATAGTGATTGGTCATTGTCTATTAAATAGGGACAACAGAACAGTCTTACCAGCCAAAGCCATTAACTACCCTGAGCATCAGCCCTTTTAGCTGAGTTTGCAAATGCTTAGCCCTTTCTCTTGCCAAAGTTAAGAAAGCCAAGGTTTTTCCTTTGTTTGAATAGTACCACAGCAGCCACTTAGGAGATTTTAGGAGAGCTCTGTGAGCTGTTAGGGAAGATTTCTTACAAGGCCAACAGGGGTACAAACCCTATTGTTTTGCCTTAATGCAGAAACAAACTCAAATACTTAAACTGAGCTTGGCTCTGCTTTCAGAAAACGCGATGGGTTTCTAAAAGGTACTTGTTTGCCAGAGAATATTGCCTCCTCCCTTATAATTCTGAAGGGAAGGCAGATATTGGACTTGGTGCAGTTCCTTGGGGGATTTTTAAATAACAATCCAGCGCTGCTGCAGCACAGATGTCCCTATTTACACGGATGAAAGAAAAGCCAGCTATTCTTGCTGTTCTTTATCACTGGTTAAGTTTTCAAAGCAACTATTCATGAAATCTAGGAGCTGGACAGATGAGTGTCAGAGCGGGACGTACGTTGATGATGGCGTCGGTTTGAATGTAGTCCATATCGGAGTTGCGGAGCCCCAGCTCCTTCCCTCCACGTTGAGTGGTACTAACGATCCCTGTGGTCACTGTATTTTGAAGGGAGAAGGGACTTCCAATCGCGACCACGAACTCTCCTGGCCTCAAGTCTGCAGACTGTCCCAGCAGAAGAACTGGCAATTTACCCTATGAATTAAAATCAAATTTCAAATAGTAATTAAAAAATCAAACATTGATAAGGTGCTGCTATACCAGTAGAACAAATTCTACAGAAACGTATGCAAGAAACATGTAAGAAGGCTGCAGAGGAACTGTTCACAAGGGCATGGAATGGTATGTTGAGGGGTCAAATCTGGTTTAAATCTGGAAAAGGGTAGATTGAGGCTGGACATGTGGAAAAAGTTCTGGAATCTGAGGGTGGGGGATCCCTGGAACAGGTTGCTCAGAGAGGTGGTGGAGGCGCCATCCCTGGAGCCATTCAAGGTCAAGCTGGATCAGGCTTTGAGCAATCTGGTCACATCTGCTTCTTGTGGGGGGGTTGGACTAGATGATCTTTGGAGGTCCCTTCCAACCCAACCCATCCTCCGAGTTCATTAACATAGCAGAGGAAAAGAGAGGAGCTTTTATCCCCTTGGAGATTTAGCTCGCTCTGTTTTCTTTGAAGGTCTCGCGCAGCGCTGCACAGCATCATCTCAATGAACTCCAGCTCTCAAGAGTGGGCTCTTTAGACTGCAGAAGTACTTTTCCCACAACAGGTACCTATTAAACAATAACTTAAAAATAGCTTTTAAAAGACCAAAGGAATATTTACGCTGTGCTGTACAAAGCAAACATCTGATGGTACTAGGAAGAAATCGCTTCCAACAACTTCTTGAAATAATTAGCCAGCAGCTGCTGAAGTGAAGTAACGTATTGTTTAAGAGCGAACAATAGAGAAGCATGAAAGCAAGAGCCACCAAAGTGTTATCAAACACACATATGTATAGTTAAAAAGCATGTTATCATCTCATAAGACACCAGCTAATGTTTCATCCTACACTTCTGTTTCCAACGGAGCATCCCTGATAAATGATTATATTGCCTCCTAGACACACTGATGTCTTCGGAGACTTCATGAGATTTCCCTGTTATGGTGGTAAGGGATACAATTATATTTCCTTTTTAAGATCTTATCTCTGAACATATTAACTATCATGTTATTGTAGACATTCCCGGTAAGACACAAAACATTCTTAATCCCAGCATCAATAGAGATCACTGCAATCCACAACAATTAAAAGTTAAAAAACAAGGAGGGAAGAAGGCTGCATCCTCATACCCTTGCCAGTGCAATGGATCAAGGAGCTTGGATTCTACACTGGCTGGGTAACAGATGATTCAAACGGGACCAATATCACCAACCCCTCCCCACCACGCAGCAGTCACAAAACATCTGGGAAGTTACAGCCTCCTACTCACCAAGTAATTAAGAAAGGAGGGTGTTCTGAAACAGCTCTGATTTCAAATAAATACTTGGCCTTTATCTACCACCTGCCTGCAAAACATGCATGGGGCTGCACTTCATCTCTGCTTCCTATTTATAAAAAGCAGTCTTCACCCCTCACAGTGATACAGGAGTTTTTAAGCCTTTTATGCTTAAACTGCTGTCCAAATGATCTTGACCCACTCACTCCAGGCATTTCATCATGTCACCATTCCTACTGGCATCAATGTGCCTGGACAGGTATAAACTCACACTCTGACTTAAGGATTTGGAGGCTGAGGAAGTTATTGAACCTTAAATCAAAACAGAGGAGCTCTGCAGGGATTTGCTTGGCAAACCTAACTTTAACACAGCTTTCCTCCAAGCTTGCCCCACTTGAAAATTCTTGCCTTTGCTCAGCAAACCCAGCCCAGAAGGGAAAAGACCTCTCAGGACAGGCCCATGATTCAGTGGAAGCCTCACCTAGAGATTAATCTCAATTTCCAGGAATGGGTGACACTGTCATTTTATTAAAATCAGAGGACCTTCAAGGCATTCTGGAGCCGGGTACCTAAACTGGAGGTACACACTGGCTTAATCCGTCTTCTTCCACCTTACTCCTTCCAGAAAACTTTTCATCCCATACCCATTCCAAAGCATAGAATTACATGCCTATACTTGTTGGGATCCCACAGGAATAGTCTGTGTGGTCACACAGCAAAGAGACTTTAGCATGCCCTGATGATCTGTATGGATTCCTAAGCCAGAGAGAGAATGTTGTGAATGTTGTTTCAGCAGTTGATACCAGTGGAATCATTACCAAATTTTCACCAAAAGGGAAAACAATGTGTGTTTAAAATGATGACCTCTACTGATGCAAGACCCTATTCAGGGGTATTTTGTCATCAGCAGGATAAAAGCCTGTACTGCTATGAATCATAGACTCATAAGGTTGGAAGAGACCTCCATGATCATCAAGTCCAACTGTCAACTGAATGCTACCATCGACCTAAGGGTTGGCTTAGGAACACACAGCCATCAATATTAACTAATCCAAATGCCCCTCACTCTGTATTGTTCAAATACCCTCTGTATTCCAAATACCCCCGGGAGATGTGCAATGAGTGTCTGCAAAGCAGAACGCAAAGAAAATGAAGACATCAGTCATCAGCTCCGTGCTGCTGCAAATACAGAAGTTATGGTTTTAATATTTAACAAGCCTGGTCCTGTGTATCTGTTATCCAACTTTGTTACGATTCCACCAGCAAAATTTTACTCAGAGGAACAGATTGTTTCAATAAAAGTCATTGCCAAATCTCCGACAGGATAAGATGCTCTATGGAAACATCTTTTAAGTCTCCAGACAGCAAGAAAATAATTAACCAACTGCTTGTTAAACAGAATCAGTTGGAAGAGCAACAGTACAGGCAACACAGCGAGGAGAAAAACATTTCCCTTTCTAATTCTCTTTCAGAGGAAAGTTTTCACAACTAGAGATAAACCCAACCAAGGCTGCAGCTTAATTCTGGGAAGGAATCAACAGCAGTACCCACGTTCCCCATCGTGTCTGCAATGTGAGCCATCCCAAAGCAGCACTGCTGAGTGGTTCAGAATCCAGACCAAGGGACCACTCTGGCTCAGCAGGGAAGAGGCAGCTCCCATTAGCTGTGCTGGGAAGCACGCAGTATATGCAGCACAAACAGCCCCATATGGGTATTGTTTGGATAGAGGGAGCACCCTGGCCCTTCCTTCTCTTGCCAGATGCTATTGAGCTTACGTAGCACGTGTTTGCAAGATGTCGTTGATCAAGAAGTGCATCTCTTTTTGGCACTGCTTTTCCTCTTGGTTTATTTTTTTTACAGCAATAACACAAAAAGTGGCTTTTGTTTGTATCCCAGTGCTCTGAAAATGAGTATTTCATATAAAGAGGCCACTTAGCAGCTAATGATAAAGATAATTAAACAAGTATCTCTTTTTTTTCCATTAAAGAAAAAGAATCGGGACTGGCAGTGCACAGAGTTGAAGATTCAGTGTTCCTGAGCTATTAAAAACAGTCACAAAGCCAAAATCGCGTTTGGCAGCAGAAAGAAAATACAGGAACAATCTCTGACTAATACGATTAAATTCATAGTGCTGAGTTTTCAAGGCTGTGTCTATATGAGCTAGGCTTCGGTTCAAAGTCTAGCGCTATACAGACCAGCTGAGGGTCGTCTGTGCAATTCAACGTGCCTTCTGGAAAGAGTTTGGCTAACCTTTCCTTTGCTGGGAGCAGAAATCAATTGCAAATATCCTCTTTTATATTATGAAACAGCTGTGGAAAACGTGTTCTCTATTCCTTATTCCTTCGCTGGTTGCTGAAAAGCACACCAACAGCGTTGCATGGAAATACTGCCATTGCTGCCTCTACAAGGGGATGCCATGAAGAACTGATAGTGATGAATACATGCATGATACAGGCTTTAAATGTGGGGGTTTCTCTCTGAAAAGCAGCTTACAAAGAGCATTGACATACAGAACTAAACGTTCATTACCAGAAAACAACCCAAGTATTTAAGTTAGAGAGATAAAATGATCTTGGTATAAAGGCAATCAAAATCTCTGGGGCATCAAGTTAATCAAGTGGGAAACACATCGTTGTGTAGTCTACAAGAGGGGCACTGGAAGTGTAGGGAAAGCACTTAGAGCAGTGTTGTAAGGAGAATCGCATCAGAACACCCTGCTTGTGCCCTGACACTTTGCCTGGCAAGCTCTTGCCTGGGATGTTAGCGCAGATCCTCATGAATCACAGAACCATAGGGTTGGAAGGGACCTCCGGAGGTCAACTACTCCAATCCCCCTACAAGAAGCAGGGACACCTTTAAGCAGAACAGAATGACCAGAGCCCCATCCATCCTGACCTTGAATGGCTCCAGGGATGGGGTCTCCACCATCTCTAGGAAGCCTGTTCCAGGAAGCCCCTACCCTCAAAGAACTTTCTCCTGCTGTCCAGCTTTAATCTACCCTTTCCAGCTTCAAATTGTGTCTGCTCATCCTATCATTCCCTGCCCTTGTGAACTCTTCCCTGGCCTTCTAACAGGCCCCTCCAGACCCTTAGACCCAAGTTAAGTGCTTGAGCCTACACTATATTATTCCACTGAGTATTAACTCTTCAAATTTTACATAATATCTGATCACCCGCATGACGTAGTTACTGGTACAACTCATGATTCTCTTCGTTTAACTATAGATTTGCCACAACAGTTAATTAAAATCCCAGACAAACGAACATGCCTTGCAGCACAATGAACACAGAGCCAGAAACACCCGGCACCTAAACCCAGCTTTCCCAGTGACTCACTGGTTTGACCTTGGGCAACATATAACATCTCTTCTCTCCCTCCATTTTCCATCTGACAGAGCCTCGGGGCTCTGCCGGGCTCCGCGTTTACTCATCCTAATGAACCTACATGCAGGCATTCCGCAAGTACACTGAAATAGGACTAAACATGCAAAACCATAAGTGGCACATGACTCACTGTTTACACCCCACTGGAGAAGGAGCCATTAATTAGCGCTAATATTTTAAGCCTTTCTCATCCCAACAGGCTACAGACATTTTTATAGGCGGATTTGACTCAAACCCTGCATAAACACAACTCCCACGAAACAGATGGCTGCACAGCATCACAAGAAACGGCTCCATCTGATGACAAGATGCAGCTATCAAGGCAGAGAATCATCAAGGTTGGAAAAGTCCTTCAAGATCATTGAAGTACAACCATCCACCTTACAACTCCTGACCTCTAAACCATCTCCTGAAACACAATGTCTACCAGTTGTTTGAATCCCTCCAAGGATGGTGCCTGAGAGGTTAGGACAACTACAGAAGAATAGCATCAACAGCCAGGAACCAGATCAGGTAACTACAGAATCAAAGCTCCTGCCTGAGACAGATTCTCATGAATCACAGGGTTGGAAGGGAGCTCCAAAGTCCAACCCCTCTACAACAAGCAGGGATATCTCTCACTAGAAAAGATGAGAGATGGATGGCCCAGAGCCCCATCAAGCCTGACCTTGAATGGCTCCAGGGATGGGGCCTCCACCTAGGAGCCTGTTCCAGGGATCTCCCACCCTCAGATTAGATGAGGTGAACATCAGATGTTCACCTGCAGGTCACCATTGTTCTGAATCAGGGGAATAAGTGGAACTTTGACAAATCAGCTCTGAAACTAAACAAAACCAGGCAGCACTATCCCTGGGCACAGCCAGTACTAGAGAGAAATAAAAACCAAGTGACAGATGATATAACCAGGAGGTATTTCACTTGGAACTTTTTCATCCATGAAATAACTTGAATCTTCCTGTTGGAACAAACAGCAAGTCAATCCCTTCCCTGCAAATTCGTTGGTAGAAGGAAGGTCATGGATTTGCAGAAAGCAGTGGATTTGCAGTTCAGTAAATTGAAGAGGAGGCAATCGTCGAGTTCAATTTGTCTTAGAAGAGGGACAGATGTCCTTCGTGCTTTTTATTCTTAGGTGGAAAAGAACCGGCTGGTTGTATGGGAGGCTAATTCGGCTCTAAGTTAACTCTGGCAAAACATGTCACATCCCTGAGAACTACATTTCTAGTCTCCTTAGTGAAACTATTCAACGCTCAGAATACATTACAGCAAAACAAAAACACGGGCCACGGGCACGTAAAAACGCAGAGCATCATCTACAGGCGAGAAACTGCTTGACGTAAGGCCAAGGAAAATGAAAAACCCAACTCGAATGCATTACGAGGCTCCGAAAGTATTTCATCTATAGTTAGTAAAAACAAAACCGAGTCTCCTTATCTAAACACAGAGCATGGGAAGCTGGTAGAATAAAAAAAATGAGGAAATAAAAATAGATGGAATGTTCTTTCGCTATGGCACCAGGGTTTCAGCTACCTGGCAGGATATGGCTGTTCTCCATTAAAATCAAATAAAACAACACACCCTAGTGCTGGCAGAGCCACCCCAGAGGTGTGTGAGTGTTTTGCTGCATAGGGAACTGGACCAGAGCATCACTACACAGCCATAGAATTGTTTACGTTGGAAAAGACCTTTGAGATCACCGAGTCTAACTGTGAGTCCAGCTGTCCCAAGGACACTGCTAAACCCTGTCCCTGAGCTCCTGATCTCCACAACTGTGAAACACAGCCAAGGATAGTGATCCAATCCCCTCCCTGAGCAACCTGTGCCAGGGCCTACAGACCCTTTCAATCAAGTTTTTCATCCCACCATGCGGGCTCCTACCAGCCAAGGATGGCAGGGAACCACTGCTGCCTAAGCTGAGGAGTAAATAGGCACTGACATCCACGCTCTTGCAAGCTATTTGTTTTCTGTGGGTCCTGCAGCCTTCTGGAAGCAATATGTGGGCTTCCTCAGGCTCTCGAGAGGAAGCAGTGCAATACCCAGCGACAGATTTCAAAGTCAAATAGCATTTTAGAAGAGACACTTACATCTGGTCTTCAAGTAGTTTGGGTTTTCAGCATGCTGGCTATTAAAATACTGATACATAAACAGGAAAAGGTTTGCTTTCCTGCCTCCTCCAGTTTGTACACACAGGGAAAAACCAGCAAATCTCCTCTGACCGCAAAGATACAGACTCAGCTCTGCCTCGTGAAACCACCAAAGGAAGGAGGGCAGAAGACCTTGTTGATTTTAAAGTGTCAAACCAAGTGGGTATTAGTAAAATACAGGAAAAAAACCTTAAGCCAAAGGGCTGAAATGCCACCGTAAATTAGAGTCCACAAACCCCTCCGCTGCTGCTGAATCATGCTGCTGCCAAATCCTGCCTGGGACACAGGAGCCAGTAACTGGGCACATTGAGGAATAAAGATCTGGAGCCCCTGGTGTGCTTTCCCTGACATCAGTGCTACTTCAGAATTGGGGCATGTAGGAAGAAGATACTCCTCAACAAAAAGCCACTTACAAGAGGGAACAGCCTCAAGCTGCTCCAGGGGAGGTTTAGGCTGGACATTAGGAGAAGGGGTTTTTTACTGAAACAGTAGCTAGGGCTCAGAACAGGCTGCTCAGAGAGGGGATTGAGTCACCACCCCTGGATGTGTTTAAAGATCGCTTAGATGTGGTGCTTAGAGATCTTGTCTAGTGTGAACTTGGCAGAGTAGGGTTAATATTTGGACTTGATGATATCAGAGGTCTTTTCCAACCCGAATGATTGATTCACTGTGCTCCTCACTGCCAAACCATAGGCACCTGCCACAGAGAACATTCCTGTGGGCAGAGTCCAATAGTTAAGGCTAAATAGGGTCTCCAGGCAAAGGCCATCTTCACCTTCCACTGTTTTCCAGCTTTGATTTGGGGGAAGGCACAGGGTCACTTGTAATTCTGCCCTCCATTAACCCTAACATTGCCCATTAAACCACCCTCAGAATTTCTTCCCTCCTCTTGGTGTTTACAGATTTAGCAGCTGTACCATAGCCTCATCGAACAGGGTCGTTATTTATCCCGAGATGAATTTCATAATCAAGCTCTGCTGGCTCAGAAGCCTCTGGGGCTTTGGAGTGTTGTGCAATATTGTTGATGGTTTTCACACTCACTGCAGGGTCACACGTGCCATAAAGGATGAATTACTCCACCAGCTCCTGCCTATGCTGCCAAAGTTCCACATCATAATCCATTCTGCATGTTCATATCAAAATAACCTGCAACCATGCGGTTTCCTTCTCGAAACTGTCACCCCAAAGCTGTCTGGGTTTGGAAGGGTAACTACTCTGCATCCATGTTTACCACACTTGACTCCAATCCTACTGCCTACTTTCAACACTTCAGCAGACAGCTGTCTCACTATGGATACAAGAAACAGCCTCTCTCTTCACAGTCTGGAAAAAGGAGCGGATTTTAGGATCAGAAAGGAAACGCTCAGGTTTGCTTCTCATTGACTGCAATAGGGTTTTTCCATGGAGAAGAATGTAATCAGGGAGACAGCCCATTCTCGCTCGTGCCCAGATTTTACCACCCTCTTTCATTTCCTACTGCACTCAGCAAAACCAAATTAGTCCCAGTAGTGTCTCTGGACAGATGTTCACACCTTAAACAAAATCAGCGTGCAGGCTGCTGCAAAATCCTAGCAGCTTTAGGAAAAGCAGCTGACAGCCTCAACTCATCCTTCAAGCCCCGTTCTGTTCCTAACCACAGAGGCATTCTTCACCCTTTAGCTCCTGCCTTAACATGCCACATGAAAGCAGAAATAAAAAAGACCAACAACCCCAAAACTTCTGTGTCTTTGATGTCACCTTCAAATAATTTTTCCAGATGGAAGAACTTTACCTCTTCCTTCAGAAAAATCCTTTAGTGATGGTTTTCATGCTATGTTCACTTTTGAAAGGGTTATTTGTACCCTCACACCGGCTTCTTCAGTCAGGAAATGTATTTCGACTTCAAGCAGTTACTAGCATTGGGGTTTTAAAAACCCTTCTATGAATCGGGATGATTGGAAGGTGTTTTGGACAAAAAGCAAAGCTCAAGTGCTGAGCTTGAATGGTTGTATAAAAATGTCACACCAGAGTTCAACCTGAAAATCCCCTTCTCCGTGGACTGCATGTCCATTTTAACTTCATGTGAACTCTTCAAATTCTGTGCTTCCAATTCTCCAAGAAAAAAAGCATTATTTGTCCTCAAAAGGTTCTCCTGGCTTCACCTCCCAGTGCCCTTTCACCAGAGGTAGCTGGAAAACTGGTCTCCCATCCCAGAAGGAGAAAGAAAAGTGATACAAGAAGTCTTCCTCTCAAGGCTTCTCCTGCAGCAGACAGGAGAGCTGTGGTGGAGCAACACGAGGTCCTGGGGTTGTATCACTGATAGGACACTCACTGAGTGTAGGTCAGACCCAAGTTTATATCCATATTCTAACTTACAGCAGGGACCTGAAATTCCATCTCCTGCTACACAGGCAGATGTGCTAAGCNTGATGCTGCTGTGGCAGGGGGATTGGACTGGATGATCCTTCGAGGTCCCTTCTGATCCCTAATGATTCTATGTTACCTAAGGAACACAGCTGGGACCTGCAAGAGCTCAGCTTCCAGGCACCAAGGCACCTCCCAGTTCCATTAAAACAAACAAAAATGAATGGGTCTCTCCCTCTAGAAAGAAGAATGTAGCTGTTGTGGCTCCAGGTAGCCTTAAAAACCATTGCAAATCTCCATCCCAATGAATCAGACTGCAATGCTGATGTGGCATTTGCAAAACAAGGTCACAACTAGATCAAAACTTCAGCCCATGGGAGATGCCTATCATTTAATTACACAGCAGGAATTTTTTAAGAAGAAAACTACCTGCCATCTCACAAGTCATAACTAGAACCACCAATTCCATCCCTGTTTAGCAGTGGTTTTGACTACAAGCAACTCATCTGTCGGCAGTTTCCAGTCTTCCAAGTTCTCCCTTCCCACAAGCAGCTCACCAGAGAAATTTTGGAGCCATTTCTTTAGGGTATCAATTAAGAAGAGAGGAGACACAGATTTATGTTACGGCCTCAAAACAATCTGTCATGTGGGTTTGATGTCTCCTCTCTCACTCATCAGCTTCTCTCTTCTCTGAAATTCATTTGCCTAGAGAAGCCCTCTTCTTTCTCACAACCACTTCCAACCTACTTTCCCCTCCATGTTGTGCTGCCAATTTTAAATCACTTTTCCAGCTGCCCATCACTCCCTGCAACATCCTAATGCTGCCAGTTCTCATCCTGGGGATCTCTCTGTTTTGCTTTGTTACTAAAGATCTGCTTGATCTTATTTTAACATAACAATCATAGAATCATTAGGGTTTGGAAGGGACCTTCCTAAGATCATCCAGACCAATCCTCCTGCCACAGCAGGATCACCCAGACCATGTCCAGGTGGGTTTCAAACGTCTCCAGAGAAGGAGACTCCACAAACCCCCAGGGCAGCCCCCCCAGTGCCCCATCACCCTCACTGGGATGATGTCCATCATCATTTCAGAGAGAAGCAGTTGTCTACAATGAAGATGTTCCTGACATTTTATGTCAGTTCAGTGTAGAAGCACTCCGTGTGTCCATGGCCATGTCATGTGGGGCTGTTTTTCTCTGATGTGTGGTGAGGAGAATGAATTAAAACATCTTCGTCCCTTTCTTCCCTAAATTGAGTCAGTGGTTTCACTGCCTGCAGATCTGTCAGTGGTTTTATTAAACCCTCCCTTTGTGCCTGACACTTTAGGTGACAGCTCTTAGTTAAAATACAGTCAGGGTCTCTGATCCACAATGTAATGATGACCTAGGTGGGATGCGTGGGGATCCAGACAGGGACCCACTCCTACAGAAACCTCAGATGAAGGAGAAAAATTAAAGACACAAGAAGATAAGTGGCTGTTAAACGTACAAAGAGGTTACCCCAGAAAAGCAGAGGTAAAACAACAGGCTGTCAGAAGTGTTCTGCCATGGTGCTTTAAGAACCTTTTAAATAAGAATAAAGAAAGGTCTTTTAAATTACAAAGGAGGAGCTGGAGCATTTCTTATCTTGGGTGATCCAAGATTGCTGCACTAGACAGTCTGATTCAGTCATGAACTCTGGCACAAACACTTTTGACCTCGCTGGGGAATAGGTCTGAACTCAAACACTGCAAC
The DNA here is from genome assembly GCA_013397515.1 of Upupa epops. Lineage (NCBI taxonomy): Eukaryota > Metazoa > Chordata > Aves > Bucerotiformes > Upupidae > Upupa > Upupa epops. The sequence continues at coordinate 329,727 of VZRI01012215.1, read as the reverse complement.
ATCCACACATTTTTGAGTCATGTGTTTCAAATGAAACGGCCTTGCCCATTAAATTCGGAGGTCATTAACTAACAGCCCAGAGAGGGAAACCAAGAAGAGCAGCACCCCAAGCAATCACATGCGGCTAATTGCATCTGCATCACACAGGATTTCGACACCATCTTCCACTTTTGCTGCGTTGGCGCCATGTGCAGAGCTGCATGACTGCTCTTCTGCTGCTGAGACAGACTGCATGGGAAGTCGCACTCCCTGTTCAGAAAACCACTTGTGTTGTTAAAGCATCTTTCCAAGTTGCCTTTAAGTTGCGTATTCAAGATGCTTCCTAAGATAGTCTCCATCTGTTATCTCCACAGACCTTCAGAGGGACAAACACATCCTCTAAAAGCAATCTCCGACTTCAGTATAAGCACACAAAGACGACCAATACAGAAATACTTGCCTCTACCAACCACAAGGGAACACTCCTCATTTCTTCACCGAAGGAGTTCCATGAGCCAACTGTCCGTAAACCAGCCAGCAGACCATGCTGTTGGTTTTTCTTTTGAGGAGCACACAAAACTGCTATGGACTTGCTGCGCTACACTGAGAGGTGACAGGATTAACCAATGACAACCACAACCTTGGTTGTTAAAAACGTGTATCCACCTAGATTCATTGATTCATAGTTGGAAGGGACCTCAAGGATCATCATTAACTGTGAACCATGAGCCTCTCCTTCAAAACACTCAACCTAGCAATACCTTTGGGAAGGAAGAAACTAGATTATGAGGGTTAAAACAGGTCCTGTGTGAACAGCTCACCTGAGAATCTATTTTAATGAGTGCAATGTCAGCTTTTTCATCGACATCTTTAATTTTAGCTTCATACGTTTCGCCGTTCTTCAGCTCCACCTTCACCCTGTTTTTATTGGTGACAACGTGGGCGTTTGTCACTATCAGTCCGTCCTCTGAGACGATGAACCCAGAACCACTGGCAACAGGGATCTCCCTCTTCGAATAAGGAAGTCTAAAGGAAACGGGAAATGAGCATCACTGCCAAATGCTGAACGATGATGACTCCCTCCAAATATCCCAGAGCCAAAAAGCTTTTGCTTGTATTTAATGCTGTGGGGTATCTGCTGTTACTTGTTATCATTAAGAAGATAAATAGTTGAATTAATGAATCAATTAATTATTACCAAGAGTCTTAAATGATCTTTAATTCTTAAGCAGGACATTTATCACCTCAAAAAACCCCTCAAAAAACCAAAGCATCAGTCAACCAGCAGCCGATGTCAAGAGTAAAACAAAATCAAAACTGAGCATCTTGTTTACTTGCGAAATAATTCAATGTGAACCACGGCAGGAGCGATCTTCTCCACCACATCTGCAATGAAGTTGTATTTGTGCCGCAGGCTGTTAGGATGTTCTTGGCCTGAAATAGAAACAGAAAACAGGTCGTGAGTTCCTCAAGTTCCAGGAGAAGAGTCATTGCAAAACACCTGAATTGAAAAAAGCTCCTAGTGGCTCTCCTGCTCCTCCTTAATAGTCATCTGCAGCACAACCCTTGCCCCCACATCTCCCTGTGGAAGAGGCTTCAGCAGTAGGACAAGTGGATCCACAAAACCTTCTCATCATCTCACAAGCGCATAACTAGGCCATTGGGCAGCAGATCTGCAGCTCCCAGCTAAGGAATGAGGCACTGGAGGAGCGTGGGGGGCTTTCGTTCACGTTTGCACTACCCTACTTTTCCCTTCTGAAAGGGATTTTGTACTCAGATGCCTCCATTTCTGTTCTCACCTCTTTTTCTGGATGGTCTATTTAGCTTGCATGGTCTTCTCAGAGTAAACAAGCAGGCTCTGTTCCTCTGCCAAAATACGCCTGCTCAGTGGTTTTTGAAGTCTCATGCTGCTGCGTTTGTAAAATGCCGAGGACAACAAGGTCCCAGCCCCAGGGTGAGCCTACAGCAGCTGCTGTGGAAGTTCAGCTCCTGTCCCAGGTTTGCACTGCCTCTCCCACTGGACACTGCTTGAACCACCAGCCTGTGCCCGGCACCTCATGTGGATGCAGGTTAGATGGCTGAGGGCATCCTTCCCACTGCTAACACCACAGAGGATGGATCCCATGTACTTTAGGGTGACTGACCCACCCTCAAGGCTATAAAAGAGATACTGCACAGGATAACAATGGGGCCACAAAGCTCTGCATTCCTGGGCAGTGGTGTAACACTGAAACTCATGGTCACTGAGTATTCAAGAGAGGTCAGTGGGATTTTCAAAAGCAACTGGACACCAGATTCCTATTGTCACCATCAGGAAACCTGTCTGCACCATCGGCTGCCTAGAAATTTCTGGGGGGAAAAGTCTCAATTCTGACAGAGCTGCCCCCTCTCAAATAGTTTGGGGACAAAAGGTTTTTAAATTGGGAGTAGCTAAGCAATTGGAACTCCCAAAGAGGTATTTTGCATTTGAAACACCCATTGTTTTCCTTAGCCGTGCCATTTAATCCGACCGACGCATCTATCTCACATTATAAAAGCAGTTGACTCTCAGATGAGTGTTAACTGTGCTGGGCTGCTCCCATCCATCCTTGCTATTTGGCTTCTAAATCTGTCCAGAGATTAAAGCATTAAGCAGCTTATGAGTGCTCTAAGTGCCTGCAATGCTGTAACAGGCTGATTTATTTGCAGAATTGTAGAAGGAGACACAGGACTATGCTATAAAATTATCCCAACACCCATACCTGAATCACCTCTGTTATCTGAAAACCAGACTGGGGAGCTATGCAGGTTTGTAAGCACGTACATGTGGGAACAAAACATTGCTGCTTTTAATACTAACCAGGTAATGGTTTGGTTCTGGGGTGAACAACAGGCTTCAGGTGACTTATCAGTGCCAACTAGCACACACTACCCTCCTGAGAGAGGTTGATGCTCAACCAAGACACTACCTAATCACTCAAGAATCACAGAATCTCTTTGGTTGGAAGAGACGTTCCAAGTCCAACCTCACAATCACAGAATAAACACGAAAGGACTACTAGATCCCCGAGTCCAACCATCCCCACACCAGCAAAATACCTGAGAGACAATTCATATACCTGAGAGACTGACAAACCCAACCTGACCCCCTCCCTGCTGCCACTCGAGCAGGGTGTGAAGCACCGTGGCTGCACAGTTCTTCAACACCTCCAGGGATGGGGACTCCACCACCTCCCTGGGAAGGCCCTGCCAGTGCCTCCCCAGTCAAGAATTTCTTCCTAAGATCCAATCTAACCCTCCCCTGCCTCAACTGCAGACCAGTGCCCTTGCCTGTCAGCAGTCACCAAGGAGAAGAGGCCAACAGCCACCCCTCCACAAACTCCTTCAGGCAGTTGTTGAGGGCAGTGAGGTCCCCCGGCCAGGCTCATCTTCTCCAGATTAACCCTGCCCAGCTCCCCCAGCCTCTCCTCAGATGGCTGGTCCTCTAAAGCCCTCCCAAGCTTGGTAGCTCTGCTCTGTACCCGTTCCAGCATCTCCAGGTCTTTCCTGTAATCAGGGGACCAGAACTGAACACGAGATGATGATCTCGAGATGAGATGCAGTAACCTGAAGATGATCACTCAAGATCACCACTAAACCATGTCCCTCAGCACCAGGTATACACCTTGTTTAAATCCCCCAAGGAATGGTGACTCCACCATGCCCTGAGCAGACAATTCCAGCACTTCACAACTTTATACTCTGCAAAGCAACTCAGGGACTTTGAAATGCAACTGGTCACCAATAGGAGCCGCAGCAGTAACCTCATCATTCACTCAGCAGTTTCAGATCACAGACCTGGGGTGTTAACCTGCTTCGTGGAGCAGGCATGTTGATCAGGCAACCTGTGTCCTCACCTACTGTCTTCATTACAAGCATTCTGTGGTTTCTCTGCTGTGCACATAAGCTGTTGCCCTTGGATTTTCATGTCAGAAAGGCATATGGGCTCGATGACTGATGAGTTCCGTTAGGAATATTTGGTACCAAATGCACCCCATCGCATCCTACGACTGGTAGGAAAAGGCAAACTGCAGTGGGGAAACGTTCATGCACATCAAAGAGGGACTTTGACTCGTTATCAGGCTGGATTAATGCAATGTAGGGATAAAAAGCCACAGGGCACTACCCTATCCATCAATACACTTTTGATATCGCTGCTTATAACATGATTTCATCTCCGTTACAACCCCACAGACATTCAGAGGTCGCAGCCTGCCCTTGAAAAAGAGAGCTCCCACGGATGAGGGAACACACAGCCTCCTTCAGGCCTTCTTTTGCCTTTAGCTATTCAAGTAGTGAAAGGATGCCTGAGCCGTACATGGTGAGACTGCTAATACTTCATCTCAGAGAGCTGCCTTCGCTTCGAGTCAGAGGCTCTGAACACCGAGGCATCGGAAGCGACTCTATTTTCTGCCTCTGCTGCAGCCCCAACCTCAGCTGCACGGTTGAAAGGTCCAACTTCCTACCTTAAAAAAAAAAGAAGTTAGATAATAAAATACTGATTCATGGCATACTGACCTAAAAAACTGCGAGCAGCGTCGCCACGCCTCGCTTATGTATCAGGAATTCCTGCATTGTGTAACGCGGTTTTGCAACAGCTCTTGAACAACTGCCCGTCGGAATGGAACGCATCCCTTCTTCAAGCAAATCAACAGGCGTCCAAGTACCTTCCCGATGGATTCAGGGGTGAATGCTACCAGAAAACTGCTCCTATCAGCTGGTCTCGATTTGAGGAAGACATTGTGGTGCTGGAGCAGGTGTGAAGAAGAGGAATGAGGCTGGTGAAGGGACTAGATAATAGTTATAGGAGGAGCGGCTGAGGGAGCTGGGGCTGATAGCCTGAGGAAGATGAAGCTGCAGGGAGGGAGACTTTATCACCCTCTACAACTACCTGAGGGGACATTATAAAGAGGTGGATATTGGTGTCTTCTCACAGGTCATTAATGATAGAACAAGAGGGAAGGGCCTCAAGCTGCACCAGGGGAGGGTTAGGCTGGACATTAGTTTTTTCACTGAGAGAGTAGCCAGGACTTAGAACAGGCTGCCCAGGGAGGGGGTTCAGTCACCATCCCTCAATTTCATGCTTCAATTTGCCCCTAAATTTAATATTCTCTCAGTTTAAAGCTGCTGCTTCAATACACTCACTGTTGAATCTGGAGCAATAAAGTTTCCCCAATTTTCTGCCCTTTTTTTCTTCCTTAAACTCCTAAGAACAAAGTTCTACAAGGGAGTAGAGTCTTTTTGTTAGTATTTTTTGTTTGTTTGGAGGTTGGAGTTTTTAGTGGGGGTTCATTGTTGTTGTTTTTTAAGGTGGGATTGAATAAAAGCTCCTGTTCCTCAATACCTTCAGGCTTTGATCTTTGCAGACCGTTCCTCTTTCTATTTATATGCTGTCATTATTGTGTTTGGGTGATGGATTTATTGAACTCTTGCATAATGCCCAAAAAAGCCCATAAGCACGGTGAAGAAACCTTTTGCTAATGACATTATGAAGATGATTGTTGTGAATTCACTTAAAAAACTGACTTAACCCCCCCAATAAATAAGTTACAGCATGAAAAATTCCCAAGGCAACTCATTCTTCAAGGACTTCAAAGGAGCGTTGGCTGTCGGCCCTTGAAGGAAAAGGAAAACCTCCACCAGCAGACATGAGTAGGGCTAAATATCCATAAACAAACTGCTAGGGAGGCAAGGCAGAGTACCAAGCCAGGCTAAAAAGCCCACCTGTCTGTAAATAACTGGAATCATTTCATAAAAGCGAGCCAAAAAAAGCACTGGAAGATCCAGGGTCTGATTAGGTCATTACTCAAAGTGCAATTGGTGCTTAAGTGCCTACAACTCATAGCTGCTGCTCTGGGTAGTATTTGGAGCTAAACTGAAAAAAAAACAGGCTTTGGAGATAGAAATCTCATAAAAGGAACCTCTACCCTTCAGCTGCAAGGACTGTATCTGCTGTTCTGAGAGGTTTTCTCTCGGCAAATAGAGGAGAGCAGCACATCTCAGTCGGAAATCTTTCTCCCATCCAGTTTTCATGTGCTGTCTCCTATTCAGACAAAGGGGTTCTGCTCTCAGCTGTCAGGACCAGCTCAGCCAAGAGGAAAGGCCTCAAGCTACACCAGGGGAAGTTTAGGTTGGGTGTTAGGAAAAAGTTATTCCTGGAAAGGGTCCTCAGGTCTTGGAACAGGCTGCCCAGGGAGGGGATTGAATGGCCATTCCTGCATGTGTTTCAAAATCATGGAGCTTAGGGACAGGGAATAACAGTGGTCTGGAGACAGCTGGCTTAATGGTTGGACTCTATGAGCTTAAAGGTCTCTTCCAACCCAAACAATTCTATGGTTCTATGCAAATAACCAATGCTAAGACATCCCCAACACTCCCAGTCTCCTTTCCACTGTCTGAAGCTCCACACAACACAATTGTCTCATTCAATGAGACCTGAATGGCACCATAGAAGCATCTCCAGGTTCATCATTAAAGGTGTTTCACGTTGGAAAAGGGCAGCGCTCCTGTCCTTCCAGAGAAAACAAAGTAAAATATCCTGCAGGGTTTGCTTCATGCCTGCATCTCAGCAGCAGCACCCCCACCACATTCATGAAACCCACTGTTACCATCTCAACTGGTTGGCTTCTATCGTCTGTGAACACCAGGCTAATGCCAGTGGAAGAAGATGGATCACTTGGATCCAGTGATCTATGGCTGATCTGTCTTCTCCCATTAACTCCACAGTGATCGGATGTGTCCGTGAAATCCTTGCCCACTCACACCACAGTGCAAGCAGAGCCACCACTACCTACCTGTTTACTGGGCTAACTAAACCTATTAAGCTAATCAGGCTGCTGAAAATAGATGATCGCTCCCTCCTGTACCTACTCAAACACAGGATCCCACTAGCAGATGCACACTGGGGTCTGAAAGAACCAAGTAGGTCTGGGTTTCTCTGCAGAATTAAACCAGAAGGGTCTCTGCACAAATGAAACCTCCGGGCTGGCAGAACCAGCGACTCCCCAGCACAAACCACAGGACTGTAAAGTTTTGCTTGGACAGCTTCCACCGTCCCAAATACAACTCCAACCGCTGACGTCTGTACAAGCTCCCATTCATGCTATATAGGAAAACATTAAAAGCTCTGATGCTACGGTGGAAACAAAAACCCTCCAGCAAACGCTTAGCTCAGGCTGCAAATGGGGTATCAGCAAGCTCAGCTGGAGAGACAGGAGGAAAAAGTGAGGTATGGGAATCTGCTGCCACGCGTGCGTTTGTGTTTTGAAATGACATCAAACTGCAACCCCAAACAGAGCACTTCCTATTCAAGGGTAAATTGTGCAATGCACCAGAAAAGGGCATTACTCCATGAAGATACCCAGCAAATAAGAAACAACCCTGGAAGCATCAGAGTTGATTTGCTTTTGAAGCAGCGGAGAGAGTTTTGAGAGGTCTGAAGCACAGCACCTTGCTAATAAAGCTGGTGCCGTTATGCTTTTCCCTGTGTGATCCATAGGGAAACTAAAGATGCTTCACAGGTTTCTGAGAAGAAAGCCCTGGGACATCTTCCAACAAGACTTTGATAGTGCTAAATAATAGGGTGATTTCAAGCATTTTATGCTACCAAACAGCAAGCTGCTCAAAGCTGGCATCCACTTGTTTCCCACTGCAAGATTAAAAGTGAGGACTTAACAGCAAAGTTTGCTTTCTGGCTCGAAGGCAAACTTGAAGGGAAAATAAAGTCCATTTCCATCCTCACAATGTTTAGATGATCAGCCCTTTCTTGGCAACCTTCTACCACAGGCTCACACGCACTAGAGATCTTGCAATGCGACAGGCTTTGAAACGGGTATCTTCTCTGCTAATCCAAAAGCCTGAAATCATTCGTTTTAATCACTGATTTTAAACAAAGCCACAAAAATAAAAGCAAGCTGCCAAGCTAAATGAAATAGGGAATCTATGCAAAGTCTGCAGAACCTCACAGCTCTCAAATGAGCGATAACAGACACGTGGCATCGCTTATGCAACATCAGATTTGAGGAGGAAAAATGAAGATGAACACATTGCACGTTTTAACTGTGATTCTCAAGAGCAGCTGACTTGATTTTTGGGGGAAATGGTGCAAGAGGAGTAGGCAACCCCCTCTCCAAGCAGCAGCACAGTCCTGTTGCTGGTGCAGAGGCTGCTGTGATGTAGCTCAGTCTCTGTGTGCAGGCTGTTCCCAACAACCGGCCACTAACTCATCCTCACCCCAGTCACAGTTTAAGAGAGGAAGTTACTGAAAATGCAAGTGTATTTAAAAATAGAAGCAGATACTGGTAGAACCTGAAAGCCCAGGATAAACTAGAACATGAAAGTTCTTCTCTAGTCAGAAAACAGCAACAAATACGTTTGAAGGGAATTAAATTCCATCAAACTGGTCTGGTCCTATCACTTGACTACCAGACAGAATAACTAGTAAATGAGTCAAGAGTATCTTCTGCTTCAGCTCAATGTCTATTGCTAAAATAGATGTCAAAAGGCTAGAACTGTTGAAGTGAGTCCAGAGGAGGCCACAAAGATGACCCCAAGGGCTGCAGCACGTTTGCTATGAGGACAGGCTCAGGAAGCAAGGACTGTGATTGTTCAGCCTAGGGAAGAGAAGACTCTGGTGGGATCTTACAGCTGCCTTCCAGTACCTGAAGGGAACCCATAGGAAAGCTGGAGAGGGACTCTTCCCAAGGGGATCTAGCGACAGGACAAGGGGAATGGTTTTAAACCGAAGGAGAAGAGGTTCAGACTAAACCTCAGGAAGCAGTTCTTTAGTGCAAGGGTGGAGAGACTCTGGAATCAATTGGCTGGAGTGGTTGTGGCTGCCCCCTCCCTGGAGGTGTTCAAGGCCAGAGTGGATGAGGCTTTGAGCAACCAAATCTGGTTGAGAGGTGTTGCTGCCCATGGAAGGGGGGTTGGGGTAGATGATCTCTAAGGCCCCTTCCAACCTGAGCAAGTCTGTGATTCTGCAGGAAGAGCTCCCAGGATCACTGCTCTTCCTCTCAGCTCAGCTCATCCCAGAGAACCAGCAAAACAACTTCAGATCACCTGTTCATGAACAACAGTGGGCAGCCCCTGTCTGAGCTGTGCTAGGCTGTATGCAACTTGTGAAACCTAATTTGCATCCTTGGTGTCAGAGATTGATCTTTAAAGGTGGGCACAACCCCTGTTTTATTTCCCAGGGACAGTCTCAGGCTCTAGCAAACTTTGCAGAAGCTCACAGGGTGAAAATATGTACATGAAGCCTCTCAGAAATGCCAGCAATGCTTCTATAAACCAAGTGCACTGGCTGCCCCTGCAAAACCCTCTCAGAATTAAAGCAGCAGCGAGCAAAAGCAACAGACTTTTGAGCTGATGAGGCTCAGAAATAATTCGGCGTAAGAAGAGAGGGCAGGAATCCAGAGCAGAGTGACATCTCCATCTAACACAACAGGAAACGATTCCTTCTGTAAACAGCAGCGGTGAGGTGGGAGGAAACCCAACTTGTGCATAAACAGCCACGCTGGAGCCCCGGGCTGGAGGAACGCAGCAATGCGAGGAGGAAGAACACACTGTTCCAGCAGCAGCATTGCCATATTAATACAATGCTGAGGACGGGCTCCTCGGAGGAGATGACAAGCCAGCAGCCCTCTGACAGAGATGCACAGCTAGGGGTGGTCATGCCAGCACCATGGTCACAATGTCCTGCAAGGGTAGATGCAATTGTTAAGGGATGAGGAGGGAAGGCAGTGTGCGGGCAGATGCTCAGACACAAGAAAAGAGGTGAAGAACAATTCAGGACAAGGACAAAGGATGCTGAGCTCAAAAACATCCTTAACAGGGGTGCTGTCTGCACTGGAAACATGCAGAAATGTAAGTCAGGTAGTTATGGAAAGGAGTCTGCCTGATTTCCTGCACACAGATGAGGAGTATCCCAGTCAACAGGTTAAAGCAGACGTGGTATTCTCTTCTCTGTGGAAGGCTGATGTAGTGGTTTAGAGCAGGGGTCTAAAGCGGTTCGGGTTGGTGCCTGCAGTTGAAGCACAGCAACAGGCAATTCAACAGGCAGTGAAGCAGCTTTGCTAAAAAGGAAAGAATTGATTGAACCCATCACCCATAAGCAAAGGAAACATCCCCCAAATAACAATCAAAAAGGGAAATCAGAGACTGTATCCCAATGCCTTCACACACTGAGAGAAATGGGAGACAGCTAACACAACGGTTCGTGACCTTAGATGAGAGCCCTGGAGGAGGAGAGTGTACACCAACACTCACAACCACAAAGCCACCACACACACACACTCACACCCCACTTCCAGAAGGAAAAGATGGGGGGGTGGGCAGCAGCAGGAATACATTTGGTGCTTGTGGCAAAGATCCTTTTCCCATCCTCCGGCAGAAGTCAGCCCTCCCTGATGTCTCGGGCATATTTCTATCTCCCCTCAGCTCAGGAGCTCTTCTTTGAGGCTACAGCAATGTCAAATGTAAAACTATAACAGAGTCCCAGACTCTCTCCGGTTGCCAAAGGTTTGGGAGATTGGCATTTATGATCTCTCTCATCAGAGGCTTCTCTCAGTGGCAAAGCACAGAGCATCTTGGTGGGGACAGAGGCAACATGGAGCTGAGTATGGGAGCTCCCTTCAGGGCCTGCTCTGTTTTGATTCTCCCCTGTGGTTAAGGCTCTGAAGAAGGGAGAAGGTTAGGAGCTGACTACTGTCTGGCATCTTCAAAGGTGGTATGGAGGAGGGCTGTAGTTTTTCCCCCCCCAAAGGAGGCTACAGGTGTGGGCAGTGGCTCATCTCTCCAGCCCACTGCCAGGATGAGCTGGCACTGGCCATAGTCTAAGAGTTCTGCACAGGCAGAAGAGGACCGTAGTGGTCCCCATGGCAGAGCTGCAGCCAGGCTCAGGATTCTTCTGTATTCCACCCTTTGGTGGCAGGTAGGCTGTGAGCCATTGCTTCCCCCACATTCCACTCTGGGCAGAGGGCAGGGAGAAGCTCTCCTTGCAGAGCAGCTCTCTGTCTTACATGAGGTACTGGAGAAGAGGGAAGAAGGCAGAAAGTACTTTCCCTTTTATAGACTGTGTCCACCAGTCACCTGTAGGGTCAGGACACTGACGCAGGGGGGGGTCTGCTGAGAAAGCTACCCCCAGTTTCAAAATAAAATGCTCTTCTGGCACAAAAGCAGCAAAATTAACACTTGAAAATTTGATTATTTTCAAACTATAACAGCTGAAAATAGAACCAATGAGTCAGGAATCATTTCTGCTCTGCTTTTTCCAGCCCTGCTTGGTTTACGTCCCTTCCAAGTCAGGTCATCACCTTAACTCTACCTTCCAGCTCCACTCATCGCAGGGCAGGGAACCAGCAAAACAACCTCAAAACACCTCTTAAGTAACGACGATGTGGCAATTCCTATACCCTGCGTGTAAGCAACAGCTGTCTAATCTTGACAATTCCTCTTACCATTATAAAACCATTAAGGTCTCATTTTAAGTATGTGAGACACTTTCGCACCGCATCTTTAGAAGAAATCCCTGCTTAAGAGAGATTTAGCTAACTTCCAGGAACCCTGGCATGAAGATACCAGAGAATAAAAACAAGCTCTTGTTTTCATGCTGTTCAAACATTCCCTCACCCCAACAAGAAATCTAAAAAAAGCTTCTTAAGATAGAAGCCTAAAAAAAGCCTCCCTAAGATGCTGTTTCTCTGCAGCTAGAGAAGACACCGATTTCATCACTTGGCTGTGGCAGGGCTCTGCTTCCAGAGATGACACACAGAATGATCAAATCTATAGAAGAAACCTCAAAACACTAATAAAACACGCCCCCTTCTACTTCAGGGGTTCCTAATTGTACAATAAATGCATCCCACATAACCACACTGGGGAAGCCACATCATCTCCATATTGAACAAGTCCCTCAGCCTCTGGCAGTAGCTCCTACGCCTGTCTTAGGAAATTTAGGGATCATAGATCAGCATCTGCACGTGGGAAATGAACGGGGAATGATGCAGATAGTACCTCTGCCATCCCAATTTGAGAACTACAGGAAGGAGGTGGCACTGGTGAGACAAGCACCACCATGCAGAGCCCTTCTCCACAGCTGAGAAGTTAGAAAGAGAGCCCTGCTCTTCTAATACACTATTATATTTAGAGATCTAATTATAACACTCACTGCTTCCCATCGACACTATTCATATTGAGGCTTTTTTCTCCACACATCTATCTGACTTCACGGATCGTCTGGATATTTTCTGTAGTTTATTTACAAGTGGTTTCTTCTGGCCCACGTTTATTGCCTCAATACAAAACAAGGGTGAGCCAAGCTTTACCTATGTAGATAGAGGTCTCTGATACAGAAGGGCTGATGTGCCAGACAGTGCTGGAAAAAGGGATGAATCATCCCTTTACCACCACAAAAGTACCAGATTCCTGGGGAGCTGTATTTATTTTGGGGGTTGGATGGCGGGAGGGGAGAGAGTTGTTTGGGTTTCTCATCCTTCTTAGTGCTCTGTCCACCCACCCCTATCCTTTCCTTCTCCAGAATGCCTCTCTGCAGATGCAGATTGACAGATCATCGATGCTGTCTGCGGGAGGGAGCCAAATCTGTAGCCTGCAAGTTTAAGAAATGGAGTAATGGAAAAGAGAAGTCATGGAAAACGGAGCAGCAACACTGGCAAGGGGACTCATAAAACCTCAGTGTGCTCCCAGCTCTGCTACTGGCTGACCTCGAGCAAAGCTCTTTATCTTCTCCTGCCCTAGATTCACTATCTGTAAAAGCCCCTGGAAAAACGTGGTGAGCTCCTCCTAATGCTCTGCTGTACCAACTCACGCAGATTTTGGAGCTCTGGATCAATTTTGCACATGGTTACTAGACTTAACATGCATTAGTTTCTCTGTTTGAGTCAGAAAAAAGCTGAACAAATCCAACTGCTATCAGAAACAGAGTGGTTTTTTAATTTGATGAGCTCCATCACATAAATATTTCTGTAAGGAGCTTGTAAACCCAAATATAGGAACTATTTGCTGCATCTCCATCTCACCAAAACGGCAGCTTTACAGGACAAGCAGGGAAATGGAAAGACTGAGAAACCCTCATAGAATTTGATGGGGAAAAAAGACCAAGGACAAGGGCTGGTGAAATAGTAGCACAGACAGCTACCGGGTTCTACTCCCTCATTACACACACGTGTAGTTCTTTTGCAGAATGTGTGTGCACACACTTGCACACAGAATCAACCCCCTGGGAGAGAGCTCCCAAACAATTGCACAACCCAGCTGGCTTCCAGCCTTAGGTTTCTTCTTATCAGATACCCTGATACACAGATATTAACCCCAAAATGCAAAAGCTCTTCTGTCTGGCTGCCTAATCCATCGCCAGTCACTACAAGGTAACAGCCAAGGTCTTCTCGATTCACTACACTTCAAATATAGTAACTGGTCACCTGTGTCCTGCCTCACACGTCTGGGAGATTAAAGCCTCCAGTTACCTACACCACCATCAGTTAGTACAAGCCCACTGCATTATTTTAATGCCCTTCAACGTGGGGCAGTTGAGACTTGTTTTTCAGTTATAGCCTTCTCTTTAAGGCAGGAGAACCAGTGACCTGTACCCAGAAGGCAAAATAAAGTCTGCCTTTCTTCTCCATCCTGAACAGAGCCTCCAAGATTATACTGGATATTCGCTTGGGCCCAGTTACAAACACTGCTGGACCGACTGCCAAGTCCAGCTGGGGATCCTAGAGGCCCCAGCAATTTATGGGAGCATGGAATGACTTTATTTACAGCAAAAGTCAAGCTCCACAGTACCCGAGTTTGTAACGTTGCTGCCTTTCACTCCAAGCACACGTAAAGCCACACTTGAAAAATATTTTCCAGCTTCTCCTATTTCTTGGACGGCAGAGCCCTTCCTTTAACTGCTCAGGCTACGCTGTCTCCATCACATCCAAATTCTGCTTCACAGGGCTCCTGCCTGCTGCTTACTCATGGCTCTAAGTATTCCAGCCCATCCCACAGGTATCTTTAACTTTCAAAGCCCGGAAGATGAAAGGAGTGAATCCTGCCTGGTTCCAATCTGTTATTTACTAACTGGACTGTTTGAAGTCTAGAGACCACAAAGTCACCGCCAGCTCCCCGGGAAGGAAATCTCAACATGGAGAGGGGAAAAGGTGAGCTGCTTCAGACCAACCACTTCTTACAGCTCCCTCCTCTCAGAGCTGAATACTTGGCTTTGGGAAAGCTCTTTAATCCCGCACTTGGGAATTGCTTCTCTTCTGGAAATATGTTGCTATTTATTTCCATTGCCTTCAGCTAGCTGCCTCTTCCCTCCCTCCCTCCCTCCCCTTCTGCTGCTGCTCCAGAAAAATCAGAAAATAATGACTTTCAGACCACCCAAACACAGCAACTGAGGGAGATGAAGGTGGATAAAAACTATAAAGGGCACTGGAGCACTCATTTGAGCTCCCAGTTCCTCCACACCGGGTCATTTCTAATAGACTGGACGCGTGCACCAAGTAACCTGCAAAGATCTGCCTACATTGCTTCAGAGCGTGCCTGTGATTATCTTCTGGGAAACAGCTGAAAGCCTAGTTCATAACAACAATATCAGCTTTCCTCCTGATAAATATCTGGCTTAGCTCCTGACCTTCCCAGATTTCTCAGCTGAGTTTCTCTTCCAGGCCTCGCTATTCATCCTGCCAGGCTTGGCACTGCCAGCCCTGCCCCTACTAGAGGCAAAGGAGCTGAGACAGGTCCATCTCACGTTCTTTCCCATCCTCCACAAGAGGATCTCATCCTTTTCAAAGGACACAGTTCTTGACAAACCGTTCGTTCACCGCAAGGTCCTTTTCTTCTGCCAGCTAATTACACAGAGTCGCTTGGATGCAGTTCTGCCTGCTGCACTTCAAAATACTAAGTCAGCCTCTTTGTAAGAAACTGGGTTTGAGTGATGGGGTTGTTCCTTCCCTCTCCTCTGCCTCTGCAGCTATTAAACAAAGATGTGAAGAGAAATAGCAAAGCTTGTATATGCTAGCAATACACACCTTTCTAGAAATGAGAGTTATCCTTAAACTCACCTCCTCTGCCTTCCCCTAGAGCAGGCAGCAGTGACCTGCTTCTTTCTAAACCAGAAGAGCTCGGCTTCTGCCAGCTAATTACGTGAGCTGCCTGGTGTGAACTACCTGACTGGTGTGAACTGCCTGTGACAGATATTAGAGTGCTGAGGACGGCTAAGGTCCCTGGGATACACCATTAGGCATTGTAAGCCTAATAAAACACGAGAACATAAAAATCCCGTTCAGAAAGGGGCAGAGGAACAGTGAGCAACCACAAGGGACTTTCTTCTGGCAAAAGGACAAACCTGGGTTAGTTTGTATTTTACAGTATGAAGACCACAGCATAGAGAGCAGGGCACACTGTCCTTCTGCCAGCAACTGCCAGGAGAAGTGGGAAGGGAGACTGGATTAACACCAGTGCGTTGAACACCCTGAACCTTCCTCCCCTTGGTCAGCAGGAGGGATTTAAAAGCACCCAGAACATATTTGCAGAAGAAAAAGAAAACATCCTCCCCAGCACGCTGAACCTCATCAACGGAGTACTGAGGTCTCGCTGCACTGAGCTCACTCACTCATGAGTGTGGGACGGTCAGTCCTAGAGAGTCAAGGTTCCTGCTCAGGGGACAGTCACCTCTCGGTACTTTTGTCAAGCCATGCCATGCTTTGCAGGCCTGAGCATCCTCCACCAACATCTCATGTTCTTTATGATGAAGTATTTCTTTTGTGCAGACACAACTTGGTACTGCTGCCTGCAGCTTTGGTGTGAAGATGCTCTTCATATTTCAAAGAACGGCATCACCTGCCAGATGCAGGGGGAAGATCTGCCCAGGGCACCTTGGGTACCACAGGTTACCCTGCCCGTGGCCACACTGCAATCGGGGAGACACAGGGACACAGCACTAATGAAAGGGATTGATGGGACACCACAGTGTCACCTGCTGTCACTGGCTTTAACAGAAGTGAGCCTAGGGAAAACACACACTCCCCTTTCCCTTCAGCCCAGCTCCCATCCCTGCACTCACCTAATTGGTTTAAGTGATGCTTTTCCTCGCTATAAAACAGAGCTGGGCTCTTTCCTCACCGCTTCTGGGTGTCAGCCAGAGCCTCTCTGTGTGCCTGTGAGCTGATCCCACACCCCAAAGAATATCGTTGCCACCCACTCTCTCAGCAGGGCTATAGTTAAGAGTAAGCTCTGAGGCTTGGGAAATCTTTCCTGAGTTTTTCATACTCATTTTTGAAAGGAAAACGTCCCCCCTTACACACACAGGACTGGAGGAATCTTCTCCTGCCCCCCTCCTGCATCCTCTCATTAAAAAAACCAGCTGGTATCTGAACCCTGACACCAGTGAAAGCCAAAAGTAGCAGCAGGGGTGGATTGTAATAGATGCAAAGTGAGAGAGAAAAAGAGAAAGATACTTGATTTGAAGTGATATATGCAATACTGTACTGGATCAGCTCCTGAAGTGATGTGAAACTTAACAAAACATCACAACAAACTCCCCAAAAGTGCTTTCCAAACACCTCTGCATCCCCATTCCCGCACTTCCCTGGGCCACTGCGCTATATTAATCAAATTTACATAGACAGATTACTATGAAAATAGAGTAAAACAGTTTACCAAAGATAACTCCATCTCTAGGTGCAACTCCTGAAATGAAAAATTAACTCTAAGGAGTCTCATATTGGGGCGACAGCCTTCCAAAAGTGGTTCAATCTGCCTCCAGGGAACAGCCTTTCCAGCCACGCTCCATTTCTTTGCATTTTAGGTTCTCTACATCTGAAAAAAGCTTTGCTTGCAGCAACTCGGGATAAACTGTGCTGCTGGTCGGCTTCTCTGGCACCTTCCTTTTGTCTCTAATGATAGAAAAAAAGCAGCATCGCTCAGGGCAAAACGATTGTCTGGTCGTACACATGGTGTAGCTACCACAGGAGGGTTTTCCTACACCAGGTCTATGTGCAGCTCATGCGTTTCTGCACAGCCTCCCCGCTGCACGTACCACTCTCCGGCTCAAACACAGCCCCGATTCTGCACGATGTTCAGCAGAAAAGACCGAGAAAACAATATTGGCTTCAGGAGTTGAGAATTAAAATCACAAGGCGTTATATTATACTGGGGATCAGGAAGCCCGTGGCGTGAAAGGTTTAATTGTCTGCAGCGTGAGTAAATGCCAGCGATGTCCCACGGAGCACAACGCAGCTTTGCAACTGAGGGGAAAAGCAGCGCTGGAGAAAATGGGTTGTATTGATGACAAAGGGGGGAGTCTGATCTGGAATGCTGGGTCGGTGTTTTGCTCAAGCTGAATGTACAGCCACTACACATCTTCTGCTGGAGAGACAGCTGTGAAATCTATAAACATGCTTGATTTTAAAGAAAGAAGCATAGGAATGGCACAACCTGTATGGAAACACTCGACCCTCAGTGAGACAGCCACTGAATACCCGAAAGGTGATGAGGGCTTCAGGAATCAAGGCTCAGTTACTGCTGCTAGTATTTACACATGACCCCCAAAAGTGCTGCAAGTACACACAGCCCTCTCTTACAAGGTCTAAACCAGCCTGCATCTTGCCAAGGTCATCCCCTTTATTCCTCAATATGTTTTGCCTTGTTGCACCCTGTGACCATCACTCCTCCAAGAGGAAACACTTCGCTAGGGTCTTCATCCCAGCAACTGCACCTGCAGAGCCAGTTTAGTGACCCAGCAGCGGGTCTTTATGGTTTACAAATCCTGAGCATCTGTCCTGCAGCACCGAGTACTCGATTTGCAATCAGTTCAACTAAAACAACGAAACAAGAATAACAATAACGCTGAGGGGAAATTATCACTTCTACTGTTGCCTCTGGATGGCTGCTCTCTGAGAACCTAAGCAAACGCCACCAAAACAACCCTAAAACCAGCCTAGCTCGCTGCTCGCTGCAATCGGATTTTATCAGCTTGGGTGTTCTTGGAATCGGCTCCCAGGGCATTTCTCCGGGCCGGGGTGGGAGATTTCGTTGAAGCCGCATGGCTGGACTCGGGTCCCTCACCCGTACCAGCTCCTGGGCTTTGCAACCAGTTTCTCCCAATTTTAAGCCCGGGATCGCTCAGAAAGCGGGAAGGGGACGGGAGGGAGGGAGATGTTTAGTTTCAAACCAGCTATAGTGGTTTTTTTTCCTCCTGACACTTGGCAGGCGAAGCCAAACACTGCATTCCTGCTCTACTTTCTCACTGAGCTGGAATACCAAACCGGAGCCAAGGCCGGCCCTTTCCTTTGGTCCTCTGCGGGGGTGCCAAACACCGAGCCGGGACCCCGGAGGTGCCAAGCCCGACAGATGTCCGCACCAACCAGGGACCCCAAGGGATGCTGCTTTACTGCACCGGAGCGGCATGAACCTTCTTCTCCAGGAGAGGGGAATCTCCAGGAAGAGATCTCTCTCCAGGAGGGAATCCCCTCCTCACACCACCCGAGAGCAGGATGCGATGTCTCCTCCAGGAGGACTCCCGTCCCCGCAACCCCTTCGCAACCAACCCTTGCCCGGTGGCTGCCCTTACCCTGCCCGCAGGCTCCGCGCTGGATGGCGATGATGGGCGGCTGCCGCTGCCTCTCTGCACGACGGCTGGCGGCCCGCAGCTGGCACGGGCTGGCGTAGGTGACCGCATCGCTACCGCACACGGGCTCGGTGCTGGAGCAGAGGCAGCGCCCGGTGCTCGCCCGTTTGCGCACGGTGGCCGATGCGGGGACCCCCTGGACCACACACTGCAGTCCTTCACCGCAGGGCGGGCCACCGCCGGTCCCCCCTCCGCACGGCTCGCCCTCCTCCGCCCCGCACACCCGGCAACAGCCGCAGACGTCGAGCACGGCCCCGCCGGGGCAGGATGCGGGAAGCGGGGGGCACCGGGAGCGGTCGCAGCGATCGGGACAGACGGGAGAGGGGACAGCAGAGATGGCAGCGGGCAGCAGGGCCGCCAGTAGCAGGATCCAGCCCCGCAGAGCCATCGCAGCGGCAGGNTTAAGCAGGGACGAGCGCGGAGCGGTGGCTTTAAGCAGCGGGAGGGGGGCGGCAGCGCCGACGGGGCGGGCGACGGGGCGGAGCAGTTGCGGGCACAGCCTACCTCCCCCACCCTCCCTTATGGGACAGTAACACAACACCCTTGGGGTANAAGGCGATCTACAGCAAGCGTTGATTGGTTTTCTACCTGATAAGGAGTCAAACGATCCTTGCAAGTGTCAGTCATCCCCTCGGGGAACACCGGGCACTCCCGAGCTCAGAATTCCCCCGACTCTGGCATGACCCGGGGAGGTGTAGGGAGGGGGAGACCGAACACCGCACCCCGGGGACTCGGAGGCACAGGGAATCGGGGAAAGGATGTGCCAGGGTGGCTTCTCCTCGCTGAGCTCCTCAGACCGTCAAGGCGAGGGGGAGAGCAATTAATTAGGAGAAGGTTAATTATCCGAAAGACAGGAAAAAAGCACCCATCCATCATCTGTGATTCCCACACTCGGGCTGATCGGATTTATCTGTGCAAACGCCAGGTCCTATGGCCAGAGCTCCTTTACCATATGGTCTTTGGCCACCTGCTCTGAAAGGCAATTTAATCACGCACAGGGACCTTCCGAGGGGAGACAAACCGCCTCCAAAGCTGGTGGGGAAAGGTACAACGAGAACTAACGGCTGTAAATTGAGCCCGGACTATTTTTTAATTACCAGCAGATTAAGCGCTTGAACAGACCTACCAATGCGTAATTATTTAAGAGCGTCTTTATCAGGCACCGGGTAACCAAGGACCTAATGAACTTTGCAAGCCATTAGGCCAGATGAAACGTCGTTGAGCATTAGATGAGCTGTGACTAAGAAACTGAAGATGCCAGCAGCTACGTGAATGCAGGAGCACAAAGTGTTTTCTCCTACAAGAAATGGACAAATCTATAAGGAGCCTCCTAAGGAGATGGAAGCAGCATCCGAATTCAAACCTCATTGTTCCAGGAACATCATAAAAATTATCTTATCTTGTAGTAAACTGACCACAAAGCCACAAATGTGGGAAAAAAAAAAGCTTACTTTGCTGCTTGATTAGGATCTGCGGGGGGGAAACCACATGACTCCAGTGAGCTCCAGTACTAACCGGTTACTTCTCTTTGCCACTGAGCTGAGTGCCGTGCAAGAGAGATATCAGGAGAATGACTTGATTTCAGGTGTGACCGGACGAGTGAAGCTGCAACCTGGAAAAATTGACAGCAAGACTTCCTTAGTATTAAAATCTATCTTTGTCTAAAGCAAAAAGATTGAAAATATTTATAATTTGAATATTTTCATATAAACGAACATATCCAAACAGACATAATGGTAATGTGCTTCCAGTTTCTTTCCCCCCCCATTAATTATTGATTAATTTTAATAACGCTTATATTTTTTAAGTGGTATTTTAAAATTATTATTATTTTTGCTCTCTCTCCCCCCCTTTACTTTAGGAATCACAGAATCATCAAGGTTGGAAAAGACCTTAAAGATCATCAAGTCCAACTGTCCGACCTGCAACCCCTAACCAGTAATTTTTTTCAATAAAAAATCTTTAAGGAAAGCTCAACAGGTTTTAGTAACAAAAAAGCAGCCTCAAAAAAAAAGTGAAATTCCCACAGAAAAGATCTTATATCTTTCTTTTTACAAGTAAAAGCAGGAGCAGAATATTCCCAACCCAGTGAATTGCTGGGGGGGTTACTCCTACCTGGCCCCAAACACCATCTGCTTCTCTATCCCATTGCCTTTGTGATGTGACTTACTGTTGGAAGCCATTGGAGCCTGTAAATAGGGAAAAATCACATGTAATGGAAAAAGCTGCTTGTCCAGGCATCCTCTCTCCATGGATGTTGTGTCTCCCGGAGCTTGGTGGCGGTCATTCCCGGGAGCGCGAACAGAGGCTCCGAATACATCAACAAAAGCCCCATTGATGGAAATGCCCTTGGACCAGTTATGGCTCCGTAAGTCAATACCCTAATTCAAAACCTAAATAAAGGCAATGCCTCAAGAAAGGAGGAATCAATCCGTGGAAGGATAAAGCGTTTACTTAACTATTCATCTTACAAAGTCCCAAATCTCAAGCTAAATATTTAACTACTTCAAGAACTACTCTGAGCTTAGGTGTTCTCACACCGACTTCTGAAACACCCAGGGGTGTATTTACCTTCACCCTGATGGATGGTTCTATTTAGAGCACAATTCAGCCAGCACTAGCAGCTTCGAGCTCTTGTACAGACTGCTGAAGACCCGTAATGCACCAACCAGTACTTCTTTCTTAAATAGATAGCACAGAAGAGGCAGTAAGTTTGTTGATAGAGGGTCAAGGGTTAAACAGTACAGAGGAAATAAGGTCTATCCCAAGGTCTGCTGTGAAAACAGTTAGTTAGCAGTTCAATTCCAAGTAAGCGGACTAGTATCAAGCACCTTGTGCCATTATGGGGTTTGTTTCTTGAATCGGATAAGGATGTGAATGAAAATAGGTGAGGTTTTGTCTGAGATTATAAACGTCACAGGTTTGACATGGGTGCACACACAAAAGACATCATCTCACTTCCCAGAATAAAGGAGATCACTCTGGAGGAATTTAAGCTAAAAGAGGGAAGATTTGGATCAGATCTTAGGAAGAAATTCCTCCTTGTGAGGCTGCTGAGGCTCTGGGACAGGTGGCCCAAGGAGGTGTTGGCTGCTCCATCCCTGGAAGTGTTCAACGCCAAGTTGTTTAGGCTCTGAGCAACCTGGACTAGTGACAGATAGCCATGCCTGTGGCAGAGGTTTAGAACTGAATGATCTTTAAGGTCTCCTTTCCAACCTAAACCAGTCTGTGATTCTCTGAATTAATAACTTTGTTTACTGACAGGTGTTCATCACCCACCAGATAACCGTGCAGAAGAGGCTTCTACCTGAAATGTGCTGTAAACCCAGAAACTGTTTCCCCCATCACAACAGTTCCCCCCAGAACAGCTCTCTAAGCAAGGAAACAAAAACTTTATCTGAAAAATACTTACATTTGAAAGATTTCATTAGTAAAATAATCAATTTCCTACTTTTTAAGTAGAACTCGATGATGGGAGGCCCCGCCTAGAGATCTAAAATTCTACTGAAGGTATCAAAGTTTGGATAAAATTGTGAGGGATTCAGAATTTGCCCTGACTGTCAGCACAGAGAAGTGGATGGGAAATGTTTGAGCTGGCCAGAACTCATCTATTCCGAGCAAGCTTCACCAGCTTGGACTTTGCAGAAAACCTCTAGATTTCTTCTGAGCGTGCGATCATTTCGCTGCTGCATGGATTACTTTCATCCAGATTTTCTACATGAACATTCCTGCTGTCTTTGGCCGGGTTGTAACACCCCTGTCCTTGTCACCCCAATCCCCCCTCCCAAAGAGTTCTCTACTTTGTTAGGTATTTGCTTGTCTAATAATAAAGCTTCGGAAGACAGAGGCAGAAAAAGATGGCATTACATGAAGGAGAGTGGCTGCAAAGCAGGGAGTTTCAAACTAGGTCATCTTTTCCAGATGTGCCTGACTGCAGTCCTGCCGTCAGACATGATTTACAAAAGTCAGCGATCGATCGGGGTGTCTTCTGCCAAGCTCCACAGAAAACAAAGCAACTACCCCAAGAAACCACAATGAAACGCGGATTTCATGAGAGGGCAATCCTCCAGCTAGGAGTCCTACGCTCCAGGCAGGAGGTTGCAAAACAAGCCTTGGAGCTTCATTAATTAACTCAAAAACACAAAGGTGCTGCTGTAAACCGGTCCTTGACACCCACTAGTAGAGAATAGATATTACTGAGGTGTCTTGATGGCTCAGTTACCAGCAGGAGAAAGGGGGTGATAGGAATGGAGGACAAAGTGGTTTACATTCTTGTTCCCTGCCCATGTTGATATGCAAAGCGCTGTCGTTTTAAATGCAAAACTCTAATGACAGTGTCAAAGGAACCACCTTAAAGAGCAATACTCAACAACTACTGCCACCCCTTGTCACGACGCCTTTAGCTGTGAGGAATCAGTTTCTTCTTCTCTGAGAGTTTGTACAGAAAATGTGAAGTGAAAATCCACAGCAGGTACTTGGCAGGTGATTAGAATCCGACTTCGTTTTTCCAGAGAGCAGTCTTCCATGGAAGATACCTCAAGTACTTCAGCAGCTCTCTGGCTTGGAACATCAAACCATTTTACAGGTTATAGTCCAAAATACAGATGAGCACGAAGACATTAAATAAACCCGACACAGCTGTACAGAGCACAGAGGGCTTCACTTAGAATGGTTTAGGTTGGAAGGGATTCCAGATTATCTAGTTCCAACCCCCTGCCACGGGCATGGACACCTCTCACCAGACCAGGTTGCCCAGAGCCCCATCCAACCTGGCCTTGAATGCTCCTAGGGGTGAAGCAGCCACAACCTCCCAGGACAACCTGTTCCAGAGCCTCAGCACCCTCACAGGGGGGGATTTCTTCTTAAGATCTAATGTAAATCTCCTCTCACAGAATAATTCTGGTTGGAAAGGAGCTCCTAGATCCCTGAGTCCAACCATCCCCACACCGACAAAAACCTCAGTCCCTGAGAGACTGACAAACACAGCCTGACCCCCTCCATGCTGCCACTCGAGCAGGGCAGGAAGCACCATGGCTACAGGGTTCTTCAACACCTCCAGGCAGGGGGACTCCACCACTTCCCTGGGAAGGCCCTGCCAGTGCCCAACCACTCTGGCTGCAAAGAATCTCTGCCTCAGA
>VZRI01012215.1:231445-305665 GCA_013397515.1 Upupa epops | reverse complement strand
CCTCAGCCCCTGGATCCAACCTGTCCCAGTCCCTCTGCAGTGCCTTCCTGCCCTCAAGCAGATCAATGCCCCCATGAAACTTGGTGTCATCTGCAAACTGACAGAAAGTGCTCTCAATCCCCATGGCGTCCAGCTCATCAGTGAAGATATTAAAACAAGACTGGTCCCAAAGCTGAGCCCTGAGGGACAGTGCTTGTGACTGGCTGCCAGCTGGATTTCACCCCACTAATCACAGCTCTCTGGGAACAGCCAGCCAGCCAGTTTTTACCCCAGTGCAGGGTACATTTATCTCTACCATGACTCACCAGTTTCTCCAGAAGAATGTTCTGGGAGACTGTGTCAAAAGCCTTCCCAAAGACAAAGTAGACAACATCCACAGCCTTCCCCCCATCCAAAAGGCGAGTCACATGAGCTTGAAACCATCCCTCTAAAAGTCCCTCTACAGCTCTCCTGTAGCTCGTTAAGGTACTGGAAGGCTGCTGTAAGATCCTCCCCACCTCCAGAACCTCTTCTTCAGGCTACTTGATTTCATTTTAACTTGTAGACTGTAAACTGTCTGTCCTAATTTCCCTTTTCTTTTATTTCTTCCCCCACCCCAAATTAATACAGAGCTTTTGCAGGGATGGTACTATTCGTCCTACATACCATACCAGTTTGTTACACGCGGATAGGTACTTGGACCAGATGCTGCTAGCAACTCAGGATTATCTCAGGACAACGCTGCTGATCCCATGAAGCCTCACACTTCTGTTATTCCCTGGACAAGTCAACAGATTATCTACTCTTTTGCAGGAGTGAACTGGTACTGGACAGACAAAGAGCAGGAGGGGAGAAGGGGAGGTTTTTCACTCCAACCACTTCACTTCCCATTGCTATCCAAAGCTTACCCGAGCAGGAGTTAAAAAACCTCAAGCAAATCAAAACCTCTTAGTTTCAAGACGGACTTTTAAGAGTCAGAAATGTGTTGGAGAAAAGAATTCCTCCAGTTGGAGCACGGCCTCTAGATGGTGCTGACGCCCTGTCGCTCCACCAGGCTGAGGGACCAACCAGTTAGCTCACGGATTGACATCCTGAGCCATCGATTACCCTTTGGCACTGACCTTCAGCATGCGGATTGTGGAGGGCAGAGTTACAGCTGCTGTAACACGGTCGGGTTTAAATCGATCTCCATCAAGAATAATTCAATTCCCTCGTCAGTAAAGGGGCAGCAGCAAGGCAAGAGTGAATGACACCATCCAAACAGCTTACACGGAGACAGGGCAGTCATTTCAGTGACCACAGCTTAGGTCTCCACAGGCTGTGGAAGCTAAGATTTCAATGATAATAATCAGAGCCAAGAGCTAAACAGCAGAGGTGTGTGCGGTAAGATAGGCCAAGTAGGGATTTGCAGCTCCATTAATGAGTTGGAACTGCAGCCAGCAATTGCATTTCATTCTGATGGCTCTTTTGACCTTGCAGTACCTGAGGGGGAGCCTATGCAAAGGCACTGGAAGGTCTATTCCAAAAGGGTTGTATGGATAGGACAAGGAGCACTGGGATCAAGCTGGGAAAGGAGAGATTTAGGCTGGAGATTAGAAAAAAGTTCTTCAATGGGAAGGGTGTTGGTGACTGGAATGGGCTGCCTGGGGGGGTGGTTGGAGCCCTGTCCCTGGAGTCATTTAAGGTCAGGCTTGATGAGGCTCTGAGCAACCTGATCTAGACAGAGATGTCTGTTTGTGTAGGGAGCTTGGATTCGATGACCTCTGGAGGTCCCTTCCAGCCTGGAACATTCTATGATTCTATGATTCTTACCAGGAAGGATCAATGGTAGTTGCTGTACACAGATTGGCGTCTCATTTGGCACACACCAAGCACTTGCCTGAAACATCAGCTCCTCCCTGCTGCACTGCTGGGACCTTAGTGATGTAATGACTGAACTGAAAAGGTTTAGCTCAGGTGGAGATGGGCTACCAAAGGTACAAAACTATACATATTTCATACCAGCTCTGGTGTAACTGGTTCTAATTGAAGCTCAGGACACCCAGTGTCTCTGCTAGAAGTCCATTGTCAAGGAATAAAATGTTTGGGTCAACAGCAGATGCATTGTGATACCAGAGTAACTGCAGATGTACACTTACCTGCAACAGCTCAGTCTGAAGACTACAGCTTCCCTTCAGGACAGGGAGACGTGGACTTGAGAAACACAGACACTCAAGCATGGGCCATGCTCTGGCCAGGGAGGCGTTTCCAGTTGTCCAGTTGTCTACTGGTGCTGGTATTTCAGGAAAGCATTTGTGAGAAAGAACCTTTCTTATGCAATGGTATACAGCCATTGTATACAGCACCCTGCTCCCCCCACCCCGAGGTGGGCTTTTCCCTGCTTTGGGAGGGTGTTTCCAAATGATTGACGTGACATTACTGTGCACCGTCATCTCTCCCCTTCCTGATTGATTTCCTCTTGCATAATGTGGAAAAATTCCAGAGAAGAAACTGAGAACAGTAAACCAGCTCATTCTGTTTAAAATCTTTCTTGGATGGCACAACCTGACGGGATTTGAATTGAAAAGGAGACATTCTCATTAGATAAAATATAACCTGACTTCATTGTACCGAAAGGGAATGTATTACAGAATGTTGGGGATTGGAAGGGACCTCGAAAGATCATCCAGTGCCATCCCCCTGTCAGAGCAGGATCCCCTAGATCCAGTCGCAGATGAACAGTGCACACAGGTTTTAAGCATCTCCAGATAGGGAGACTCCACAACCCCCTTGGGCAGTGCTCCGTTACCCTCACCAGGAAGAAGTTTCTTCTCATCTTTGATGTGGAACCTCCTCTGTTCCAGCAGACACCCAGTGCCCCTTGTCCTAGCATTGGGTGCCACTGAGTGGAGCCTGGCTCCTTCCTCCTGACACCAGCCTTTTCCATATTGACCAACACCAATAAGGCCACCCCTCAGTCTCCTTTTTTCCAAGCTAAAGAGACCCAGGTCCCTCAGCCTTTCCTCCTCAGGGAGATGCTCCACTGCCTTCATCATTTTTGTGGCTCTGCGCCAGACCCTGGTGAAATACTTTATGCAGTGCAAAGAAACTCGCTCAGATGTTGTTTTAAGTTACCCAAACTGATTTATTGACAATTTAAATGTGACATATTTACAGCACTGTTTCTAAAATAATTTAACAATTCTCATAGATTTATAAAAGTACTGATAAATAGGAGACCCTGACAATTACCAACCACAAATATTTCCCTATGCTACTGAACTACAACAGTAGTTCTTTTCTCTTTCCTTTTTATTCCTCCTCCTCTTTTTAAGTCCCATGAAGGAGCTGCTTTGCCTCCACCCAATGTGTAAAACTGTCAATACCAAAAGATAATAAAATGAACATGCAGTGTGAAAGCTGTACCAGAGCAAGTGATTTCTGACGTTAAGACTACAGTAAAAATATGGCAATGCCGAGTGTCTTCCACAAAGAAGGTACTTGTGAAAAAATAAGCCTTTAAAGAGCTATTGGTTTATCTTTATAGAGGTTAAAACCTACAACACTAGTACAGACATTTACAGTCACTTCCAATTCTGTGGTAGATTTCACATACATCTAAAGAGTCAGATAAAACCAGTCATTTACAAACACCACTGCCCCAAGACAGCGGCGAGTTAGCTTATGGATGAACAAAAACACATGAAGGTGCTGATAATATTAAAGGGTTTGGAATTAGGTTCAATTTCCTTCTTAGAAATGAAACCAGTTATCCCTGGATCAACCAGCTGTTAACGGTACAGCCGTCTGTATCTCTCAAGCGGAAGTAAGTTAGGAGAGAAGATGGCCTAGTCTGATATGTATCTTAGGTTCCAGCAGACAAAAGGAGAGTGTCACAGGGCTGGAGAATCCCAATAACAAGCAGCAGCACGAGACATTTGTGGGGTTTGGATTAAAGCAAAAAAGTTTTCTCAGAAACCCATGAGAAGTACACAGTGTAATCCAATACTTGAAACGAAAAAGGTTCTTTGATTTGCATCGCTGAAGCCCCGTTTAGCACAGTGTACACGAACAAAGAGTCGTTTTTTAAAAACCACATATTGCACAGCCAGCAGGTGCAATACCAGAACACTGGTACCTCTAGCGTCACTTCCCTGCTTTAAACAGCTGTTTAGAACTACACTAATGCAGAACAACTCCAAGCCAACGCTCAAAAACCATCACGCATGGTTTGTGTGCACATACTTAACCCCAAAAGTGTTTCCACGACGTGAGAAAAAACAGGCACTTAAGATCATTAGTGCACGAAAAGTTAATAGGCCACAATCGCATGACGAGGAACAGTTCAGTACCAGTAACGACGAAACTAAGGACGAGGAGCTCTTCCATCCATCAGATCTAGAAACAAGAACTGTCCACAGAGCACTGATAAGAAAACCATTCTCCAAACAGTAAATCCAACGATACGTCGAGACATTTAAGACAAAATAATTGCTGCAAAGCCTAAAACGGAACGCAATAGTAACCCTACTGGGTTTGAAAGATCTGTAGAGTCCAAATTCATAGGTCTGATCGCTCTTTTCCACCCCTTCCTCCAAAACATCGTGACACACAGCCCGTTCAAATCCAAATGTGCAAGAAAGGCTCTAACCCACCTTCAGGAGTGCATCAGATAGAGGCTGGCTATTCAAAACATTATTTCAATGGAAATTTTACAGCACCATAATTCAATCCCAAGCAAGTTCAGAATTCTTGTTCTGGTAACAAATCAGTTGACACTGCCGTTCCAAAAGGAGAATCATTATTTTGTGCATTTCCTGGTATCTGACAAGTCATGGAAGAGAAGGGATTCTCATCCGTGCCTAGAAACCTTACCGTAGTTCAGGACGAAATTCAGTGATCACATTTGTTGGCAATAAGCTCTCTGTTACACAGCATTAGTTGGAAATCTAGTAACTTGGCCAGGTGAGGAATGGGAATTGCTGGTACCTTTGCTCACTCACACAAGTACTTTTATGTTTTGGTTACTGTCTTTTAGGGTTGGGTTGGTTTTTCTATTCCTTCTAAATTCTGCAGTTTGGCCCCGCCCTAGTAAGCGATTTATTATCAGGCTTTGAGAAAACACCTAAGGTCCGTTCCTGACCCTCAGCTGAAAGGCAATGTACAAACACCTTACATACACACGCGTGCACCAGAAACACACGCGTCCGTATATATAAACATCAGTGTTCCGGTTTTCTTTTGTTCTCATTTCCTATCATTTTCTTTGGTTAAAAGTCCAAACAAGGAAATTCAAGGACCGAACAAATGGATCGTTCTCCAAACGCTTCCGTCACTACACATCGCTAACTGGAAGGCTTGCATCATCCAGATCCACAAGGCCAGGATCCTGTTCCTGAGTGCCATTTTTACTTTGGGGTTCCAAGAGACCCCGCTCAGTCACTTTGGAAGCTGATTCTCTTGGAGCGACAACCTGGATCTTGTAGCTCCCTGGCTTGGCCTTGGTAAAAGATTCGTGAAATCCTCGCTTCTCCAAGACAGGGTATTTGGTGTGAGGGTTTGGGACCAGAGGGCTGCCGTGAACGGCTGTGGAATGTGAGGTGGCTGGGGCTGAGCCGGCAGAGCGGAAAGCATGGCTGGGTTCGGAAGAAGGCTCGGTATGCTCCTGGAAAAGAAGAGCGCGTGTCAGATGAAGCCTTTGACATCACGTGCGAAAGACGCAGCAGTTTCAGACTTCACACTCGGAACAAAATTAAGACAGAAGATAGACAAAGCGAAGCGTCAGCCACGGCAGCAGGAGGCAGGTGCGTTCTCAATTAAATGTGAGCTTACAGCAGTATGTGACAGCAACACCAGTTTCTTCAAATGAAGACATTAAATTACTCAAATCAAGCTCAGCAGCTCTTTAGATTTAATATCATCCAGCACACTGAAGCATCTCATTTCACTGAGACATTAAGTAGCCTTCTGAAGATATTTTAAAAGGCAGTTCTTTCCAGGAGAAAAACTAATTCAAACGTACTCGTACGGCACTTTAAGGTTTGAAGTAACACACGCTTTACTCTTTCTTGGGGTACCAATTGCCCTGACTGGTTCCAAACAAAACCAGAAAGTATTTCATGCTGTCAAGGCTAACAATTTCCAAATTAATGGGCCTAGAAAATAAAACAAACTTTAAGCTGTTCCTTGTAGCTGTTAAGTTCTGTTCTTGTTTTTTTGTTAACTGCCATTCCACTGACCTTTACATAACTCTGTTAGGTTGATACTGTGAAAATAATCTTCCACTGTTTACTTACTGATAGAAGCAAGTTCCCAGACTACCTAGGAATGATTTAGATGTCTGAAGCAAAGGCACAAAGTGCCCATTTAGGCGCTCTAGGATATCCTGCCTGATCCAGAACAAAAAGATTCCTCAGGTTCTGCATCAGGTCTTATCAGTTCTGTAGGGGGGCATCTAAAGCAGTGCTGGATACAGCGTTACAGGCTACAGTCAAAAGGGATATACACTGTGATGCTCTGCAAGCTGTCAGGAGCTGCAGCTGCTGCCACTTCTGCCATCACCACCATTAGTGCAAGAGGTAAAGGAATCTGAGAACTCACACGTGTACATGATTCAAGTCACTTTTCAAGCACATTTGTTCAACAAAATAAATCACAAATGTGTGTCCAAGATGCAAATACACACCCTAAATTAAATAGATTTTTCATAGCAGTTTTCTAAGCTTAATTCAGAATGCTGTGACATGGATTCATTATTTCATCAGAATGGATTCTGCCAAGCACTATTTTATTACCTTCTATAAATTAGTAGTATTGGGTAAAGGCACTGTGCAACTTTCTTTGGACGTCAGTGAAGTGTTCTGAATTATTGACACCACTTTACTTCATACCTTGGACTTGAGATTTGCTTTAGGAGAACATGCGATTCAGTGATTTACCTATTGCTCTTCCAGATTACTAATTTCAATTCAAATGTAAGTAACATACAGAGTAATGGCTATTAAGATAAGATCTTTGTAACAAACTGTTTGCTAAATTGAAACTGAAGGATACTCAGATTTTACTACCCACACTGACTGTAATGTCACAGTTAAGAGTCTGTGCTGCTGTTATTACTGAGGTGAACTGCTTTGAACAGGGCACCGATTACACATGATGATGCTTCTATGTTTGAACTAATAATTCCATGCAGAGACTTATAAAGCCATGCAAATCAGGCTACAGTATTATCCTTCCAATTACCAGAGTAACATCGTGCTTTTTCTTGTGTGCACGCATCTGTATTAGCTCATGGGTAGCTTAAAATTTAATCTTGCTTTTGCGCAGTTTCAAAACAAATGGAAAGTAAAATGGAAATATGAACTCTCATGCAAATTAGTTTTATGCTTTCCTAGTCAAACGACATCACATAGCTCAGGGTTTAAATGTACAGTATGCTTTGAAGTAGAAAGACATGGTTTTGCCACTTTTAGTCTCCAATTATTTTAAAAGTAAGAAAAACAGCAACCTGTGAGTGAATGGTATCGTTTATGAGTTAGTGTTCAGTAATGGCAATGACAACAGGTAGCATTATTTTTAGTTTTTTTATAGTGCAAATTAGTCTCTAGCCCTCTGTTAAGAAGGCAAGTTTACATGAGAGCCCACATACGTGCTGCATTCACCAGTTCTTGATGTATACCTCTGTATACAAGGATTCGACAGCCTTCTGGCCTGCCGCATCTGGAACACAGTGCAAAGCTAAGATTAGAGTAACCTATACTTGGGGAAAGAAAAGAGGGAAAAAGAAAAGAAGTGATGCAGACAGTAACAGCTACATCGCTCAGTTAGCCCCACATAAAAAAGAACATAGGCAAAGACAAGTTATCTGCGTATTTTCATTCCCCCCGAAAGAAACAGTTTACGATAGGAAGTTCTATTTCAAAGCAGGAAGCAGCTCCCAGCTGCCAAAAGCAATGGAGAGCTTAGACTGAATGAACAGAGAAAAGCCAAATTTAAATTATTAGATTTCAGATATTGAGGGTATATTCAGCTTACTAATGTCCCATAGCCAGAAAGTGAAAACCACAGCTTGCGACATCTGAACTGTAAAGTACTGAGTTGGTTAAACTTGGACACTGTGACACTACAGTATCATTCCCTACTTTCCACAAGTTCATGGACTTGGTACTGAGCACCCAATGCTGCTTGTGGAATGCTGGCACCCACGTGGCTTCACGCACCAAGATCTGTCACAGTGCCTCTGTTCAGCAGTGCTGATGGTGTTCACGGTATGTTCCCAATTCATGCAAGAAGGAATCCCAGAGAAGTTGAATCTGAATCTGTATCTGCATGTACAATCAACTATCGACAGCAGAGAATGAGAACTAAGTCGTGAGAGTTGTTAACAACAATTTAGGACATTGTCACTGACTGCAAAATTCAGCAGAAACACCTCGCGGCATTAGAGAGGTTAAATTTTACTTCCAAACTAGTAGTAGTGACAAAAACCATAGTGAACTCAAGAGTTTTTCTAGGTTAGCACTTGTATTATCTATGTGGTCAAGACAACACGCTGCATGTAAAACCACATACAGGTAAGACCAAGGGAAGTGCTCAATTAAAAACACTAAACAGTTTATGCCAGTGTGTAAGAAAGTTCATGCAAAGATGCCATGTTACCACAGGACAGGACAGAGGAGAGGCAACAGGAAAAAACCAACTAGAACTTCATATACACAAGTGAACAGCAACTAATCACATTTTCTCTGAGGTTCAGAATAACATACGGAAGCTGCTGATCGTCCAGGTCCCCGCTGTGCTACAATGGCCCCAGAAATTGCTTTTATCCAGCTATGCATGTCCTCCGGACTGTCCGCCTGGATCAAACAAGAGAAATGGATGATCTTGTAGGTCTCTTCCAACTTCAATGATTCTATGAATCTGTATTATATTTATCATCATAACATCTCAATTGTCCCAGTGCCCTGAGCCTCTCCAGCTCCGGTAGTTAAAACCACGGAGACTCACATTGCTTAACCCACACTCTTAAAATCTTACCCTGAGTTTGCTGTTATATGGACACAGTCATATAAAATAATGACATTTTCCTACTATTTGCATACTCTAGACTCCAATTTTGGCTTTCAGCAATCCACAAAAAAATAAATCAAAGAACCCACAAGAATTCTTCCAGGAGATCTGCTGACCCATGACAGAACTTGAGGGCTTTTCAGCCCCTGCTGCACTTTATGAGGTATTTACTGAAGAGTTACACTCAAATGAAATCTAGTCTATGGTGGGGACCAGCTGCATGCACAACAACAACAATTCAAAGATGCAACAGATCAACAGTGACTATCGAGGGTGTATCCATCTGGGATAAAGACAGATAAGAAGCTAAAGCTGTCTCCTATTTAGGCTGCAACTTCATTAAGCACATCTACCCTGCAAGAAATATCTGCAACATGTCACTTAATTATGTTTATGTTCAATCATAAGACAGCTTGTAAATCAACATCTGGCACCACTGCCTGCATCACACTATACAGACCTTTCTGATCCTACACGAGAAACCCTAAAATGATTTCCAGTACTGTAAGCATCGTGTTCCCACCCAACCAGGAAAAGCCAATCTTTGTGATCTGCATTATTTGCAACCATTGAGAACGTGACCTGGTAAGGCTTAGAGTGAATAAAGTGCATACTACTAAACAGGTACTGACATCGAAACGCTGCTGTGCTTTAGTAGCTATTTCAGTGTGTCACAACAGAACTCAATTACTAGACATAAAACCTCTGTACTTCAAAGATTTCAAACACTGACCCTACAGAACTTGAACACCCGACTGCCAACAAAATCACATTAGGATTTATTATTTCTTTTGTAGACCAGCAACCTAAGACTTGCTGCTACGTGGAGTATTTCTTACACGCACTTTTCTGAAACATAATGAAGATCACATCTCCTCTGAAATTCATGTCATAAGCACAACTTAAAGAACACAACAGCGGTGCTTCCTTGCTTTGACTATGGCAGTTGAAAGAAGAAATTACCTGTACATAAAAGGTTCGAGAAGTTGTTACAATTTCAAAGAGATTGTCTCTCATCATTATATCACTGCAAATGAAGCACACAAAAATACTTCAACAGCAAGCACAACTTTCTATTGCAAAAAGACTCTTGGGTGTGCAGAGAACCAGGGCATTTGCTGTCTGAAGAACTCTGCATCATTCTTCTGCTGGGTTTTTTTTGGGTAAATGCCAAGTAGAAAAAGAAAATGGCATCTCTTACTCATTCCGCTCTTATGACTCCTTAGCTTATCAGGGACATACATGCTACTATATATATATTAAATTGGAACATTCTAAACCATATCCTGTTCAGTTTATAAATATTTATTGCTCTAGTCTGTAAAATGTCACATTTCTATTCTGTTATGTCTTCACCAAGTATTAGCTTTAAGCAGTAGCCTGCTAAATAAAAAAAATCTACTAGAAATGCAATTAATTCTTCAGTAAATTGCCATTTTGTGGGAGGGAAACAGCAGAAGGAAGAGTGTTCTCATCTAAATTCAGACATTTAATGTAAGGTAATGTCCTCTAAAGGTTTAGACATTATACAAGCAGAATAGACTCCTGCAATTGCTGCCCCAAATCAGACAGCACTTGTGCATTGCTAATTCATGGCTGCCAGATAACTGTTGTTCCACCCTTGTCCAGTGCATTTAAATGCCACTGAATGTTCTAAGTTTGAAGCACGCAATAGTGCAGAACCCTTAAAACCAGTTTTATACACAAAACTTGTTATAGTTCTATAAAACTATCACACTAAACACATTAACCAAAGTAATTAAAAAGTTCTGTTGTTTGCAGGGAGCAGCCTAGCCGTGGCTTTAAAGCCGTGTACTACATCCCAGGTAGCTGAATCTGTGCTTCTCTCCTCACCTTTGTTTGCATTCCTGAACTTTATGGACCTCCTTAAGTGGTATCACTCTGAGAGGCTCCTTTTCCTGAAAAACAGAAAATTCAGTAGAATATATCTAACAAGTAAAACACAGTCAAAGAGTCTGAGGTGAAGACAGTTGATTTGACAGCAGCAGACTTATGTAAGTGAGGTTTTCCAGACAGTCACTCTACAAAAGCTGAAGTCAACCTAAGTGTGATTTGCTTCTGTGGATATTAAATCAGCCATAGCACTTGCAACAGAAAGGAGGCTAAATGAAGTAAAAATCCCAAATATTCATTTACCTTACTGTAATAGAGACAACTACCCCTGTCCCCTTCAAAAACACCATCCAGCCTCAAGCAGCAGCTTATTTCAGTAAATCTGTGATTACATTATTGTTAGCACACGGCTTCAAACAACAGCGTATCCTGTGCTCATTATAATGACAAACACAAAGAAATCAATCATACCCAAATCTGCAGAAGAGCAAGCCATCTTAAAGCATGTTATAGCAGAAGTTTTCACAAAGATAAAGGTTACAACTCCAACAAAGTTTCACACGAGGAAGAACGTGAGAACACGCAAACAGAAATACCCTCACTTTTGCCATGACAACGTAAGGTCCCACTTACTATTATTTTCCTGTGGTTGTTGCAGTAGCAGTAAAAAAAACCCCAACTGCCTGCATTACCTCTGAATGTGTTTAAGCAATGCTACATCTGCAAGTTGAAGCAGTCCATTGAAGTATAAAAGCTGATGGCTCTGGAACCAGCTTCTCTCTACAATTTTACTGCAGGAACTTAGAAGATTCACATTGTTCCAGCAAATGGTGGCTATCACCCAAATATAGCCAGCCTCGAGTGTCAGTTTGCATTAGATCACCTGTCTCTACAGCAGAACAAATGTGGAGAGTTTAAAACTGGAGGTCTTTTGCCTCTCTTCCCCCACTGCTCTTCCTAGGTTCACTCATCCATTGCAACAGAGTTTTCAAAGTAATAATTAACAGTGAATTGCAAGATTGCCGCTGAAATACAAACACCTACTACAGGATTTCTGAGCTTAGGTCTTCCCTAATTTTCTGGGTCTGACTTTGCCTATATTCCACTGAGCTCCACCTGAAGATGACAAACTGTAAAGAGGGGATCGTTGAGAGGGTGGGGAATGACCCCACACAAACACAACAAAAAACCCACCAGAATCTACATATTTTTTCAATTTCAAAAAAGCAACATGTGATTTTTTTACATTTTTAGAGCAGAGAACTCAGATATATTTCTACAGATGCAGAGGAACAGCACCTCAAGAGATCCAGTTAAGAATCACTTCAACTATCAGTGAGGAGGCTGGCTGTCAAGACAAGTTAATTTAAAGAAAGAACCATGGTTAACTGAAGATTACAGCTACTGGGAACCAAACTGCCAACAAAGTTCTCCAGAAGTACAACTCTGGGGGAGGTAAGACCTCTGTGTGATCCCATAGAATCACAGAATGGTGGGATTTGGAAGGGACCTCTGGAAATTGCCTACTCCAACACCACACTGCCAGAACCACCTAGGTTCTCTTCATCACAGAAGGCCCATGCAGCAATCACTACTGATCTTTTTCCTATCTTTGTATTAATCTCATTAGAAACAGAAATTATTAAGGAAACTGGTATCTCCCACCTTGCTGGGAGAAATAATTAATCACTTGAAATCTCTAGAAAGGAGCACTTTGCCCTTCTTTTGCATATGTAGACGATAACTAAGTCTGATGGACATATGGTTAAATCATTGCAGACATTTTCTTCTTGGTGGGCTGTGCTCTGTGACAGTTTTGCTCTATCCCCTGCAGATTAAATGCCTCTGACTTGCATATTTCAGACAAGACAGACTCTAATTGCTTAGAAACACTGTATGAAACTTGATAACCACAGCTGGTGCTCAGTAAAAATTTTGAAGCAGGATCTGCTTCCCTATTGTCTGACAACTGATCAAGCAGTACCTTCCTCAAACTGCAGAAAAGGGGTATGAACCTGAAGAACAGAGGACACTACAAAATTTTACATTGTTCAAAACAGTTAAGCTGGGAAGGAACAGCATAGAACACGAAGCGTATACATTTCTACCAGCCTTCTAGTGTACTCTGACAGTACAATTCTTCACTGAGTTAGAACTTGCTTGTGAGCAACCTGCACTCGGGCATTTTTTTCAGAGGCTTTATTATAGGCAGTGAGTCAGAGCTGTGTTATGCTGACAGTTTAACAAAGATAATGATGCAACATCGAACTCTGCTAATGCTGTATGCTCCCTCAGTAAAGCAAAGCAAAAGTTCTCCTCAGGAATAGCCAGAAATGCAGGTTCTTGACTTGTAAAACATCTTACAGCTGGCCTGCAGGCTCAGTTTTTCTTGAATTATACTCTACAACCCAGGCTTCACTCCTTAGAACAGACTTTTCTAACGTTTAGTAAGAGGGGCATTCCTTTTTCGGGAAAACAGGATGTTTCCACTACCAGCCACTTCCAATTTTAAATGAAGCCTGAAGGCACTTAACATTTGCTCAAAATTGGTCAAAAGGTTCAAGAGCGATGAGTGGGAGGAGAGATCATGAAACCAAAACAAACTGTATACACTGCTTCTGAGCAGCAGAGTTTTGTCCCAGTAAAAAGCAGTGTGTGGGCAAAGTTCCTATCATTTGTAAGATAAACACCCCACAATACCAACTTGAAGATTGTGGTTTTGTCTCTCCAGGCAACAATCAGCTGCTTCAAGAAGAAAGAAATGTGTAAGTGACCTAAGAAACTAATATAAAAATCAGAACATATCCTGGTGCTGCTTCTTCAGTGCCCTGTAGACAGGGGCTCTCAAACAGAAGGTTGAAGCCTGAATTAAAAGGCACCCTACGAATTAATCCAAGTGCATTTCTTTAGGTTCTGTTGCAATGATCACTGGAAAAATAACACATTTCTAAACTTACCAGTTCAGACTTGAAATATCCTATTGTGTTTTCATCTAACTGAAAATATCTTCTCTTCCAGTTCTTCATCTGTCAAAGAAAGAGAAATATTTGCACACTGTATATAGAGAATACATATGCATTTGTAT
Source organism: Upupa epops (assembly GCA_013397515.1). Taxonomy (NCBI): domain Eukaryota; kingdom Metazoa; phylum Chordata; class Aves; order Bucerotiformes; family Upupidae; genus Upupa; species Upupa epops. The sequence continues at coordinate 291,699 of VZRI01012215.1, read as the reverse complement.
TTAAGGTTCTCCATGTATTTATATATAATAACATTTAGAGTCACAATATGATTATATATAAATATATGTGAAGCATTTTCCATATATTTATATTTTATCTCATAGCTTTTATGGAGTAATTTTTAATTATAATTATTCAGCTATAATATTTTCCTGCATTACACTTATTTATTTACATCTGTGTTGTATACACAAGTACACAGTGCATCCAAACTAAGTCTGCACAATTAGTTAATTACTTTGTAAAAAACTCCCAAGAATTCTGGATGCTACTATTTTCTATTATAGAGATTTTTCAACAATCTCCACTGAAACTGTAGCAGCTGAGCAGCACAAACATTCCATAAACGTTAAGGTAGAACAAAGGCTTCTAGTTTTGATTTTTACAAAAAAGAATATTCAAAAGAAGCTTCATAATCCAAGACAAAACAAATTTGAGATCTCATGAAGCATTTTGCTTAATCTGAACTCCTCTGTTCCTGCTGCTAGCAAGGCATCATGTGAACAGTTCCACTTGCATGGAACATTGACAGTGGAACAAATAGGTTTTTCTAATACTTTGGTGATGTGAAAAGGACACAAGGATCTCTATGCAACGGTAGAAAAGTAGAATTCCTCGTTGCATGGACTAATCGTAACGTGAAAGTGTCTGTACACAGGTTTCCTCTCCAAAACATCTCTGGCAACATAACATTGAAGGTGGTCGTGAAAAAGAGTAATAAACACTTAAATTACAAGCAAAAGGAGGGTAAGTTTTATTGTCAGCCACTCTGCCAGTAAGGCTAAAGCTACCGGTAACTATGTCAACTTTTTTTTAATCAGCTATTTGATAAGAACAACCTTAGGTCCTTTGCTTTTGATTAATGCAACACACCGATCTCAAACACTTACCACTGCTCCTTGCTTTACACAGTAACCAGCTTTGATAATAGCATTATCTGGGGGATGCTTGGCAGGAAAATAAGGAAGGTGACTTTGTGACCGTTTCAAATAATTCCTGTCACCCCCTTCACTGCACTCACTGATTTCTTCTTTCTAGAAAAAAAAGCAGGAAAGGTCAGAATAGTCACATTGTTTTCTCAAGGTCAAAGAACAGCTATGCTAGTTGTAAGAGGAAATATTCATATCATCTCATGCTCACAAATCCCATTTCTAGTTTGTTTGGAAGGACAAACTATTTAAACTGATTTCCACAGACAACTAATGAGACTCTCCAAAGGTTCTAGACGCTACACTAAGAAAGCAAGTAGTAATTAGTGACAGACACCCAGTAAAGAGTGATACAGACTCCAAAACAAAATCTCTGCATAAACTGAGTGCAATCCCACACCATTACTTTCAGGACAAAACTTTGGAGGTGGCTAGAGCAAAGAAAAACTGTTTCTAGGATCAAAAACCAGGTAAGAATTCACCAATTTCATCAATGCAGTTGAGTTGCAGACAGCTGTCCACTGCTACTGAACACCAAAGTGATGCTTTTATTGTGTGGCTCTTACCTCTTGCTCAAGTGGAAATGGTTAGTTCACTACCTAGTGTTTTCCATGGCTTCTTTGCCCACTTTTCCTGGCAGTTAAAAAGCCTCAGATGTTTGTCATTGCTAACACCAACAATTAATTTCACACAAAGGTATTTTCAGTATCTAAACTGATACCTGTGTGTAATCAACACTCAAGGTAATTCTTTAGAGTCTTATGTAATTCTTTATAAAGGGAATAAAATCCTTTAAAGAACCTGTCAGTATCTATAAAAGGTACAGATCAGTGCTCTGAGTAAGGTGAGAAGCTACACTGTGATACATAACCTATTCTTCCCTGTCACACCACAAAGTTTCCTCTATTAAATAAACAGCCCACTTGTAAGGGCATTACCTGCGTAGGTGTAATGATAGGAACACCACCAACTATTTCTGTTCTGTAAGACACTTGCTTCTTTCCACCTGGGCTTTCAGCTTGGCGATTTGCATTGTCCATTTGACACAGAGGATCAGACTGCTTTGGTACCTGAAGGCAGAAGAGGATAATCATTATTTTCGTGAAGACCAAAAAACCCTCAAGAATTTTGAATTTCTCTTCATAAGGATTTAACAAGTGGTTTCTAAATTTTAATAAAATCTGTTACAACAGCTATACATTAGCTCTCAGAAGAAAACTGGCACCAGTAAAAGACATTTCACCAGGTGTCTTGAAATATAAAATTCAATTCCCAGCTTTGCTACAAGCAGTACTTCAAGAAGGTCTGCCAAATTCTAGACCTGGCTCTCCTTTTTCCTCTACTTGTTTTTAGTTTTAATAAGTGCTTCAGACTGGAGACATCCCAGTCCCTGTAGAAACAGCAGAGTAAGGCCATAGCATCAAGACTCAAATGGGATGCTGATGTTTGGCATGAGGACTGTTTATGCTGCCTCCATTAATCCTACATATATTGCTAAATTCTATGCAAAAACAACCCAAACTATTTTTAATTATCATTAGCTATTAGATAATACTCTCAAATGCAGAACTAAAGCAACTGAAACACCACAGGAGTTTCTCTAATGAGTGTTTTGATGTAAAATAGTCACTCAAATTTCAAAGTCTGTGAAAAAAGTAAGCATCTGTAACCTAATCACAGAATCACAGAATAATCATGGCTGGAAGGGACCTCCAGGACCAAGTCCAACCCTCATCGCAGCATCTCCCCAACCCTTACAACATGACCTCAAGTGCTCTATCTACTTGTTTAAACCCCTGTAGGTACGGTGACTCTACCACCTCCCTGGGCAGCCTGTTTCAGTACCAAACTACTCTCTCAGGAAAGCACTTCTTCCTAAGATCCAATCTAAACCTCCCGACACAACTCGAGGCCACTTCCCCTTGTCCTAAACTGGCTATCCAAAATATTTTAATTTATAATCCCCTTTTATTGCTAATATTGATATTTTAAAGTGACTTCAACAAGGAGAGACCAAGTGTCTCCACACTCATACCCAACTAGATATTTACATGGGACATCCAAATTCCTTCAGAAAGAAGCAACATAGAGTCTTTACACAGTGAGTTACCACACAAGACTCTGGCACATTCAGAACCTGAAACTGAACTGCTTTAGACAAAAGCAAAGCTACTTCAGAGTCTGCTGTGATTCTTGTTGCAACACCCAGGTTTGCTTATTTTACAGAACAATCTTCTGCAAAGGACAAACAGACCCAAGAGCATAAAAGTCAGCCTAGGACAGCTTCCTCGTAGTTTGGTGAAGGTGGCACTCAGCAGCTTGTTCTGCTGTGCCCATGGGTTTATTCTCTCACCATCCCCCCAGCTTTGCACAACACCCAGCTCTAACACAGGTAACAAGGTGACTCCATTCACAGCCCAAGTCTGGCGCTGAAGGATGAGACAATCTCCCAGCCCACACAGATCGTGACCTCAGCTGTTCATGACCTCAGCTGTTCATGAGAAAGTCCTTGCAGCTACAGCTTTGTGGGTAAGTGCTTGAATGGTCAAAACTCCTACTTAAGTGCTACAGAACAAAGCCACAGCCACCTCCTTACACCAGTGCATTTTTTAACATTACTCAATCAGGTTTACAGTGTGCTAAATGGCAAAAGCTCATAGTTGCTTTAAAATTATCAGCACTGAGTACTAAGAAATGAAGTGATTCTTGGAGGGCGGCTACAATCTACAGCAAGGAATGCTGAAACTTAATAATGAATTATATTATTTAATTAAATAATTTGCCATACTGAACTTCTGAACTGATTAACAGTTCCAAGGCTTGTTCCTTCGAAGACAAAAACTACTAATGATTTTTCACCAGCCACCTAGAATGCAAGGTATGATAGACAGCTTTCAGACTAAATTCTAATTTGACAATTAATTCTTTATTCCCCTTCCTTCTTGAATTGGAAGCAACTTAAGCCTGGAATGTCCTCTTTATGAAAAACCCAAATGAGAAGTCTTTGTGTTTCTGGTTGTTTTATTGTAGTAGTAAAATGTTTATAACTCTAAGGGCTGCATTAAAACAAGACTTGTTTGCAGCAATACAATGACTGCTCTAGCATAAGAGCAGAGGCAAAGGTTACATCTAACCACCCCGAGAGTGTCCCTATTTGATAGCAGTGCTCAGTATGGATTAAAGCACTTACTGTGATTTTGGTAGCTTTGTTCAGAACATTTACCCATTCAACCAGGTCCTGCTGATCATTGGCTTGTAGAAAGTATTTTCTCATCCCTGCATTCATAACTGTTAAAAAACATTACAAACAAGATAAAACACTGAAATTTAAAAGCAAATGCCACACCATCATAAAAAGAGGCATCATACAAAATGTGTTACACAATTTTTTATGTAGAAATAAAGCCTTGAATTTAATCAGAATTTTCTAGAGCTCCACTGCCCTTTTCTCTGTTTTACTGAGGACTAACAATTTCTTCTCTCAATCCTCTGACCAATATCTTTTAAGATTTCATTAAACTGTGATCACTCATTTAAATGTTTTAATTTGTGGAACAAAATAAATCAGTATTGATTACATGATGCTCAGGACCAAAGAACTTTAAAACAGACAGAATACACAATTCAGTGTCTTGGTACTACATCTACCTGGCAACACTCAGAATAACTTAACCAGCAAAGACAAACATGCTTCTGTGCAGCAGCACAAGAAATCATCAAGAAGTCATGGCTAGTCTTCTTTCAAATTCTAAGAGCTTATCGATAAATTAGTTTTAGGGTCAACAGTGAAGAAGAGAACTGTGAAGCACTGCTGCTCAAGTCTGAACAGATTTCACTGCCCTACCTTTAGGATAACAGTTCTTTAGGCCAGTGGTAATAGCAAATGCATGCCAGAAACAGAGAATTTTTATTCTTTTACTATCTTTTCCCCCAAAGTCAATGGGTTGAAGCAAACATGAGATGCAAATATAAATTCAGAATAGAGAACTGTCTAACAGGTTGCCTAACCTAACCCCTGTTATTTAAATAAAAATACAACACACAGGTTTTTTTTCCTCCCCCTCTAAAATGTATATAAAAATAAAGTCAGAAATATCAAAACCTTTCAATCAGCACCTTGGATCATTGAGGCTTTTAAAGCTGGCCCACTGACAACAGCAGCTTTACAGCTGATGAAGTCAAACACCCCTAGACCTGTGTGCAGAGGAATCTGTAGATGGCACTGAACTGACACGCTAGGTACTAATCTTCACAATAGGTTGGAGCTGCCTTCTCTGGCTTGCACAGCACTGCTCACGGCAAAGGACACCTTAACTACTTGTCATAAAGTTTCCATGACGTTTCCAGCACCCTCATCTGAGCTGAAACTCTTACGTGAATGTAGCCATAAAAAATGGTTATTCATAAACAGAACAGAGGCCGATTCCAACCTGTGCACACCCATGTGAACGGTAACTGCTTGTAAAATAACAATCTGGAATAAAGGCAAACTCTGCAAAACTACTTATAGAAAAAAATCTTTAGATAACCATATAAACTTTTATAGATAATTTTTAAAGCTTTACTCAAGTTTAAACAAGCCTAAGTATCAATAAACCCAGAAGGTATCATAAAGAAATTCTTCATTGAAGCAGCAGAGGTTAGCATTTAACATAAGAGCATTGGCTGATGATATTTTTAGACCAATTAAATCAACTCTTCATCAGTAATACAGGTTAAGAGTTAAATTACTTGTCTTCAGAGCTGGCAGGCATGCCATGGTTCTGAAAACACGATCAATTTTGATTTGCTTGTTAATGCCTTCAAAACTTGAGACATCTCAACACACAGCTCTCACCTACTCCTCATTTAAGGAGCAGAATGAAAAGACACACAAACACCAACATTTCCCTCGTACTAAAGAGGAAACAGGAAATAAAAGTCTTTTTCAAGAATACCCTGCCAGCTGTTTGAGTAACAGCACTGCAGAACATTATCTTTGTTTTAAATTCCTGAAGACTGCACTTGATGGACACTCCGCATGCAAGAACTTACCAAAACAGAATTCTGCCTTTGGCCTCAGCTTAGTTGCATCGCTAACCTAGTAGGGAAATTAATGTTAGAAGTATCACTGTGCATACAAAATATACAGCAGGTATCACCATGTATTTATTTCCTCCTCTTTCAAGTGCTTAAATTTGAAGATTACTCCTAACAAGCTTGCTGTGCTGCTAAAGATATAATGATACAATAAAAAGTGCTGCATAAAACTCAGTTCAAGGTGTGCAACCTATGGTAAGACCACAGCTTAAGCCATGCGTGCCTATTCCTTAAACTTAAGGATTCATTACCAGGCAAATGCTGAAAACATGAGACTTCTACCTGCATTTTGAAGTTCTAAATCTCAAGTGAACTAAAAATTCAAGGACATTTCAGAGTGCCAAGGACAGCAGTGGTATTTTGGTTCATTAACCAAACAAGAGTAAGTCACTTTTCTTCAGGAGACTCTAAAATGTTGTGGGAGGAAAGAAGTGGGTGTCGTGTTTTGAGAAATGCTGATATTTTTACATTAAAGAGTGCTTCTATCAAGGGTGGGGGAGAAGGCAAAGCAGCACCTCATGTAAAAACATTGGGCTTTTTTGGCTAGAAGCAGAAAACATTTACTACGTAACTGAAAGAACTGTGAACTACTCTGTGCTAGCAGCACATCAGAGCTGTCTTCAAAAGTACATGTGTCCACCCCTGAATCACAGAACGTCAGGGATTGGAAGGGACCTTGAAAGATCAGCTAGTCCAACCCATTATGACAGAGCTGGATGACCTAGATGAGGTCACACACAAATGCATGCAGGTTGGTTTGAATATCTCCAGAGAAGAGGTCTCCACAACCTCTCTTCTGGGCAGCCTGTGCCAGAGCTCTGACACTCTCATAGAGAAAATGTTTTTCCTTGTGTTTACATGGAAACTCTCATGTTCTACCTCTGTGTTACACTCATTGCCCCTTGTCCTACCACTGGATGTCACTGAGAACCTGGCTCCATCCTCCCGATATTCATTCTTCACATATTTAGTCAGCATTAACAAGATTATGCCTCAGTCTCCTCCAAGCTAAAGAGACCCAGCTCCCTCAGCTTTTCCTCATACAGGAGATGCTCCACTCCCTTAATCATCTTTGTGGCTGTAAACTCCCTGCTCCCACCAGAAGTGAAACAGAAGAGTTCATTATTTCTTAAGCTGTGAGGTATGGGGCAAAGTAAAGCAGAAGAGGAGGAAATAAGAAAGGATAATAACAACGAAGGCAGGAAAACCAAGTATGACAACAGGGAAAGCAAAGAAAGGATGAAAAATGAGTAGAAAGACAAGAGAAGGTCAATTATTCTCTGCTTATTTGTTAATGTACTATCTGCTACAAATCTAACCATGGAGAATTTCTTAGTTCCCAGTTTTATTTCAGGTATATTTGGTACTGTGAAGACTTAGTATTTAATAGAACAGAAAACATTTCACAGCTTGTGAGGCCTTTAGAAACAGCTCTTGGCAGTTACCACCAAAAATGTAGCAGCAAGTGTCTTACCTTTGAAATATAGGTAAGTTTAATGACTCCAACGGGTGGAGATCCAGAGGGAAGATTCTGAAACGAATCGTATTACAAAGTGAAACTGGTTTATTCCCCTATCTCAGTCAGTGTTTACGCATAAAACCCAAATAAATCCCCAAACAAAGTGTTTATACAGACAATACACAATGTATGCTTGAAACAGGATCTAAACTACTTGTTTATTACAGACACATCTGTTAATCATCTAAAAACAGAAAGACTGCTGGAAACAAAGCAAATAGTAATTGTTTAAGAGGTTTATGTATTTTACTAGAGGAAAAAGGATTCTTGCAGGTCTGCATCCAGGAAATCCGGAAAGAATACTTTTTCCTTAACAGATGTTGGAGCCTTATGTATTCTGACCAGGGCATGCGGAAGGGACACGAAGTGACATTCATCTATTATGTCAGATACTTCAAAGGCAGTCTCAAGTATTTTCCAAAATGCATTGAAAAGTCATCATCATCATCGTATCATTTAATACGAAAAGATAGTGCAGGGAACAAACATACTGCTTCCTAAAGGTGTGGTTCAGCCTAAATACATGCACAATATATCACAAGACACGGTTAATTTTAGTAAGTGTTTCTGCTTATAGCTCTCCTAATTTTATTCCTCCAAAGAGGGAGGAACGTGTGTTTTCCATCTACTTCTTTCCATTCCAATTTTTGCTTTCAAAGGGGCCCATATGTTACAGTATAATTCATCCCACCTACAGATCTCTCTGGTGACCGACCCTAAGAGTGGCGTTGCCTCTGCTGGCTGATGCTTTCCCCAGCTAAAGTGCTCTTCAATACTCTGTAGTGCCTTATGATCATCTAGATCATAAAGAGCAGCCTAATGATACCCACAGAAACAGGAAGACAGATAAATAAATGTTTAAGACTCCATTTGTATTTCAAAGGTAAGAAGTAGGTTAGGTTTACTATTGCCTGAATTTTTAAAGTCTTTCCGTGTAAATCTAAGTTTTATCAGATTGATTTTGATGCCAGTTTTATGAACTTTACATTTGGTTAATGATGTGCAGTTAACAGTGGACTGAATACCACTTCTTTGAACAGCTGAACTGATTCTTATGGCTATAAACAGAGCACTTGTATCAGCTAAGAAAGGCCCACTTAAGTTCTGCGCACACCATTGACTCATCCTACATGAGCTTCATCATTTCATCGCTTCAAGGATTAAGAATAGTCTCTCTATGGCTTTATAAAAGCTCTGTAGTTGTTCAGAGCTAAAGATGCTCCACTAGAAAGTGAGGCAGAAAGTGAGGCTTCAACTTGCCTCTTGCAAGCCATTTGTACATGAATATGAGCATTAAAAAGAACTAATTCCTCCAAAAGCCTACACTGAAAACTCTAAGAGGTGTGCACTAGAGATATCAGTTTTAAGACTGAGGAGTTGCTATTTCTACGTATTTCAAGCTTTTGCTCACATGGCCTGGGTATATCACTGAGAAATGTAAAAATAAGAAATTGCTTTGTATTGCTCATCAAGATGAAACACTTGAATTCTCTCATTTCCAATAGCTCTTTCATTTTTTTTTGTCCTCTGTAAGAGCTGCTAAATGCTGCAGTCACAAGTCACACTCACTGGGCTGCATATCCTCTAAAGATTCTTTTTTTACCGCTTCCTTTGAACAGTAGACTTTGACTGCATTTTCACTTTGGTCTTCCTGACAGAATGGTACAGAAATATTCTTCGGGCAGACAGCTGTCTGACCTAGATCCTACACTTCCACTGCCTCTGTGCCCAAACCTTAAGCAATTATGTGTTCTCTCCTATGCTAGAAAACACAAGGATGGATGACTGCACACTATAAAGGTAGCTTTTCTATAAATACAAGCTCTTCCCACTAATAGATAATTTATGCCATATTGAAACCACAAACATCATAAGAAACTGCTTGTCAGAGACTGCCTCTGTGAAGCAAAACAATTGGAAGCAGCTAACATGCAGTGCCAGAAAAACCAACATACTGCCACATGAGGTCAAAGGTTAATCCAAAGACTGGTGTGGTGAAACTAGCGCGTGATTTGATTCATCTGGTTCTATTATTTAGCACTGCCTAGTGCCTGTGAGAACCTGTAACTCATGTTCAGAACACTAGTGCAAGCAATAGATAAATCTAGTACATCATGATTCAAAATGAATGACTGGGTTTTATTTTACACAGGATCAAACTCAGACTCCTGTTTGATTCCTAAAGCTTCTGTCAACACTTAGATTCTACATATTGGCAATTCACTGATGTTCAAGTTGTTCTAATGTTTTACAACCAAGTGCAACTGGTTATGGTTTTAGACAGAAACTACATTTTCTTTAGAAGACTGCACATATTAGCACAGAAGAAATCCTGATTCTCTGTGATTTCACTTGTGGAACTGACATTTTTTTCCCCTAGGTTCCAGGTCCATATGGTAATAGTAACCCCCAATTCTTTTTCCAAGAAATTTTTTTAAAAAAAAAATCTGATAAAGTGGAAATTGGTAGTGGCCAGGAATCTGTTACCAAGGACATCTCACCTGTGGGTTATCCATGTACCACACCAGACTGTCTTCTCGTGTGTCCAGAATGAAGTACCGCCGCAAAAATTTCCCACTATTCTCATTTTCTTCAATATCTAGGAAACCACAAATGCGATTCTGACGATCCACATAAGGCATTTCTGACCATGAACATCACACTGCAGAACAGAAAACACAGAAGTTGAGTGAAGTTCCTCGTTACTAATTTTAAGACTGTTCCGTTCCTACCCATGACATTTTAAGAGGTTTCAACCAGAACCTTAAAGACGTTCCTACAGAAAGGTAGAGTGAAGCATAGCTGCTTCCCTCCACTCCCACCTCTGAAATTTTACATAGGTCTTTCTCCTCTGAAGCATGTACTTTGGATATCTAATCCCCAAGTGCAAAGATACAAGTGATAATCAGTAAAGGAGCATAAAGACTAGCTTTTACGAGATCACCAGAGACTAATAAAAAGTTCTCCTTCACAACTTGCACAAATTGAGATAAAGCTGGGTTTGCACTTCCTTCTTTGCCATTGCCTTTCATGGTCAAGAAGGATCTCTGCCAGAGCTCTACTGTTCAAAGTGATTTTTTTATAGTTTAGGCAAGTTTAAAAACGAAGGCTTTTAGAAATATTGTTCCCATTTTTCTTTTCTCCTGCAAAAAAAAGCTTCATGTCTCTTAACTTCTAGGAACAGACATCTTCATACATTCAAATAGTCAAAATTAAGTGTGTGAGCAGGAACAGAGATGTGAAAAGCAATTGTTAGTCCAAAACTAGAAACCACATGGTGCTAGGTTTGAGGGCAATAAATAAAAATCTGAAGTGCTCACCACCTATTCCCATTTTGTACCACCTTTTATGGCTCCAGCATACTGAAGGCTATTGCATCAGTGTTTTTGCTTCCTATTATCTCCTGCAACAGTCCTTTTACCTTACAAGTCAGCTTTCTAAGACCAAAGATAAATTTGCATACTTATCTAAAAATAGCAATAAACCAGCATTTAAGTATCATAAAAAAATCAGTTCAATGCCCACATTTCCCAGACCAGGAAAGAAACAACTCACTTTTTTCTGACTAGTGACAAGCCTAATCAAATTTTGCACTGAACACTCAGATAAACGTTTTTTACAAACTTAAAACTAGAACTAGTATTGTATCAAGTCCTTTAACTCAGTCTAATACATGAAGTCTGGCAGCAGAGGCCAGATCTAACATTCAGCTCAGCACTACTTGCAGGAAGGTGAAGAGATTGCTGCAGCATAGAGATGACAGACTATGTAAAAAGTATGTAGTTTGTGGGGTTTTTTAAATGCAAGCTGTTAAATTCTAAAGCTAAATGCATTTTTGTTATAACAAAGTCACTTTGAGCTGCAAGACATGTTCTATGCTGCTAAGAGGACATTATATGTGTAAAAACCCTCCACTTACAGCTTCACTGATTTGAGTTTTCTTTCTACTTCACTTCTAAAAGGCACGGAAGACTCTGTATTTCAGGAATGCTACAATGGTTTACGTTGTCAAAGTAATCGGTTTGTTCTTCAATACAGTAACGAAATGCACTATGTTGATGTAAACTGTGTTGGTATGTTCCTCACCATTTAATTATCACAGATGTAAGACAAGTTCTGTAACCAAGTTATAAGTAACAGCAAAACCAAACACTTGAGTACTCTTAAGACAATATAATGATCATAACAAACTTCAGTGACTCATGTGCTGGCCCTTGGGATCACTTCACATTGAAGCAACATCTCCCTATAACCACATGCGTAGTTAGGGGCAAGTTCAAGAGTAGCTGTTGGTTAAATCATACATTGAGCTGGCAGAACTTGGTATCACACATTTGTTTTCATCTAAATGAATGTAAAGACAGTAGTTTTCCAGGTAAACATCCTAAGCTGTGCCAGGTGGTCCCTCAACAGAACACATCACAGCACATTAATATGAAGCCCAGAAAAGCCTTACACCTAAAACAAAGGCAAATACTGATGGCCAGTTTCTTGTTTGAACAGGCTGAAGCTGTCAAAATGAAACAAGGAAAACTCATTTCTGAAACAAGATACAAATTGATTAAGAATCCTTGAATAAAAGCAGCTAATTTTCAAAGAACTTTTCCCTTCCTATAGGAGAGTCTAGGTTTCAAAAAAATATTTTAAGGAGAAAAAAAAAGAAATTAGAATACTCAATGTTTCAGAAGCTTTCTTATTTGTCAATAAACTGATTTCAGAGGAATAAACCCCACCCTAAATTAATACAGGGTTTTTTTTTTTCATTTCAAAGTACTACTGGCCAATTTCTAACCTACCAAATGACACTAATTCCAGTTCCTTTGTCCTCTGACAAATACATAAATACAGATAAATAGCATCGCTTTCAAAACTAAAGTTGTGTAACTGCTGTTTTTTTACTGACATCCATCAAACTGATGCCCTAAGAGCTAAAACCCCCCAACTTTCTCATAAAATCAAAATCTAACATAAAATCATGCAATTGTTTTCCAGCTTTAAAAGCCTGTTTCCTCAGTGTTACACCTTGGCAAGACGCCACTGTAAATTAATACCAATTCTATTCAGCCTCCATTAACGAACCACAATTTCCAACACACATTTAAAAAAATAAATCCATTTGTGCCTTTCTTCCAGTTTCTAAAACAGAACCACCATGACACCCTTCCTGACAGCCCCAGACAGACCAAAAAAAGCAAGAACAATGGAATTTCCACATTATTTGTAAAGATTTCATAAAAGGAGCTGCAAAACTCTTAATTCCTCAGTGTAGGAAATCTGTCTGGATGACCACCAGGCTAACAATTCACCAGAAGCTCAAGTTAAAAGTGCATTCAGAACATTGATCCTGTCTTATACAAGTTTCTACATTAAATTATTGTTTCAGGTGCTTATAAACAAAAATTCTTCATGTTGGAGCAGGTTTTACAGCTCTTCTTACGTGCACTCGGTTATTTTCTGCAGCAGAGTCTGCAGCACAGAACAGTGTAATAACTCCTCTGCCCATTTTAGAATCAAATATTATAAAAATATTATGAGCTCGTGGAAAGAATAGCTGAAGGCATCAGACTTGTAACAGAACATGCAGAACTTCATTTTATTTTCCCTTTTGTCCCCAGAGTGGAAGAAGCAATGGAGGGAGGAGACATGGGGCAATGGCACAGTGTTGCTTCAGAGAAACCATCCTTGTGGCCCTCTTGCTTCTCACCATAAGCCATCAGAAGCTCAGATATTTAAAAATAAAAACAAAACCATTTTGTGGTATCTACTGACACTCATTTGTAAGAATTCCTGAAACACTCGGATCCTTTAAATTCCTTCCTGGAGGGCTGTGGTATAATCCAAACAGGAGGTCTCACTTTTGTTTGAAGCCTTCCATCCATCCATCCTTCCAGTGCCATGCACTAATTTGAGTGGGTACATAACTCATCAGCCCAGCTTCTCTCCGATTTCCCCGCTCATCGCTCTTTTCCTTTGAGCTACACCATGCACCAACATACTTCAACATTTATATCACACGCTGGAGGCTGCCTGGGCACCACTATAAATAAAAATCACGGATCACCTTCTCCCAGTCTATAACCGTAACTGCATGACTGCACAAGCAGAACCTGCAGAGGCACACAAGCATCTCGCTGTCACCATTTATAACCAACTCTCCTACATGAATTTCTATTTTTAGTTTCACACCAGCACCTGTTATTGAGTTCACCTCTTTTACAGTTTGACTGCAGCCTCCATATCTTCATGAACAAAGTCCATCCAGAGCTGCTGGTTTACCAGAGGAGGTGGAACTCTGTGGGAATAAATGACCATGCAATAAGATCTGCACTATCCACATGAAAGCAAGATTAAGAAATACAGCTTCCCCCAAGCTTTGTGCTTAATTTTATTATTATTTTTATTTCTTTTATTTAGAGTAGCAACTTCTATTTCCTGGTTTATTAGCATATAGACATTTTGAACTTTGGATTTAACTTACCACAGGAGATGTCTTTGGAGCTGTTTTTCTACTAGCTAAGGAGATTAAAAAAAAAAACCACACAAACCCTACTCACTCATCTCTCTGAAATGATGAAAACATTTGTAAAACGACACTTGATAAATATAAAAAGGTGCCATGAGTCATGCCCATCCTCCTGCCCAACCCCCTTTTCAAGCTCTGCTCGCTCCATTGCCGCATCCACAGCAAATGCCAATCCTTCCTGCAGTTCCAGGGGCAGCTGAATTATTGAGTGCTCTAGACTTTTGCCTAGGCAATTACTATCAGCTTCCTGCTGTAAACCAGCTGCTCTCCAGTTGGTCATCTCTTTTGCTGGCCATTTACTCCATTTGCTGAGTCCCAAGGGTAAGGGATGAGTTCAGACTGTCAGTCTTGCTTATACCTTGAGGGGTACAGCAATGGCAGCTTTCCTCCCAGCATATTGCCAGTACAACAAAGAGAGGAAGAGGGGACAAAACCAACCCAATTGGGAAAACCAGCTTAGAACAGCCTCTGAAAACAAGTCAACTCCCTGAGAACTCTGCAGCAGAGGCAGGATACTAGATAATTTGAACTGGGAGGCACCATCCCTGTTCATTTTTCACAGAACAGCCACCATTTCCCAAGTACCCAAAACACAACAGGAGCTGGAGAGTTGACTCAAGTGTAAAAATTGGATGTTACTGGAATTAAATAGTCAATTTTAAAATGACATGCTGAGCTTTCCTATTTCCCAATAATCCTTCATGGATTTTTGTTCTAGAAGCAACAACAGACTCATTATGCTGCTGTTCAACAGAGAAGACATGACTTTGTTTTGCTAGAAGCATATGAAACTATCCCAGTACCTAACCCAAATTCCTGCCAGGCCACAATATAGAAGAATCATCATTTGCCCTGATGAATCGCCCAATAAAACCAGCAGCCTTATCTTGCACTCAGTGTTACTCAGTCATTATTCTGTTTCCAAAGTGCAGCGGATACCCTGAAGTCTTCCCAGAAAATAGTGTAAGCCAACTATTCCCTTCTTTTCCAGTGTATTTCAGCAAGTCAAATGAATTTAGTATTATTCCATACTATCTACTTGTTAAACACTACAGCAATAACCCTAAGACCTTTCAACATCTACATATAACCAATATTTATTAAAATATACATTTCACAACAGAAATTCACCACGGCACGAAGTTTCAAACCCACAAAGCCCCAAGTCCCTTGGTACAGCAATGATTAAATAGTTTTGGTTGGAAAAGGCCTTCAAGATCATCAAGTCCAACCATGAACTCAAGTGTCCCAAACCATGTCTCTAAGTTCCAGATTTACATGGCTGTGAAACACAACCAGGGATGGAGATTTAACCAGATCTGTAGGCAATCTGTTCCAACGCCTCACATACAAACAACTTCTCCTGGTGCAACTTGATGCCATTTTCTCTTGTCCTATCACTTGGTACTTCAGAGAAGATAGCAACACCCACCTCTGGAACTACAATCTCCTTCCAGGTGGCTATAGACAGTCCCCTTCAGACTAACCAGCCACAGCCTCAAAAGCTTTGTTCTCCAGATCCTTCATCAACCTTCTCTGGACCCTCTCCAGCATCTCAATGTCTTCCTTGTATTGAGGTGCCCACAACTGAAACCAGTACTTGAAGTGTGACCCCATGAGCACCCAGTACAGGAGGACAATTACTTCTCTACTGCTGCTGGTTACCCTATTGCTGATAACTTCACCACAAGAAATAGTTCTCTCAAACTGGAGGAAAAAAGAAGCAAGAAACTGCTCACAACAGATTCACACAACTAATGAACATAGATCACCCTTACCCTCTCTGCTAGGAAGGCACTTGAGGCTTTTCACATCCCTGTCCATCCACCCCCCAACTCCAGAACCTTTTTCATCAAAAAGCCACAAACATTCACCATGGACCACAACATCAAGCCATGCCTGAACTCTTCACCTTTAGGCTAAACTGTCGTAATCCATTTTCAAATAGTGATCTGCAAGTTCCATGATGGAGCTTACTGGTACTTCCTCAAAAACTTGCACAGGAATTTCTGTAAGGGATGTTTCCTGCTCTTAATTTACCACCTTTCCTCCACTTTAAGGTATTTGCATTCACAGCCAAAGGCTCTGGGATATGATGAAATGAGGAAACACTGTACAGGATGCAAAAATTCCTCTCTATCACTGATCTCTTAAGACAGCCAAAACAACCTCACCTATTATGGGTTTTGCTTAGCTAAACCAAGTATTTTAATAGCCCTTCCAAATGCACTGAGCTAACATGAATGAAAGGCAGCAGCATCCTGTGCACTGAGACCATTATAAAAGTCACTCTTGAAACAGATCTATTAATAACTTATGAGTGATGACTGGCCTAGAAGGAAATCAAGTAAAACAACCAAGTTAAACGACTGTGAAGAAACATGTCCAAAAAGGCAAAGTTTTTATGTCTCCACATCAATGCAAACGCACTCAAAATGAGATAAAACCAGAGATGACTACGACAGAGCGAAACAAAACACATTTATGCTAATTCACTTAAGACAATCTTCACACCAAAATCTTAAAAGCTTACTCATTTCAGTTACAGACTAGTTACTATGCTTAGTAATGCAGCTTCAAAGTTGGTTATTATTTACAGCTATTTTTAATGTTAAAGACTTTGAAAAGGCCCATAATAATAATAATGATGCTGTACATATAACTCCACATGTGGCTAATTAGCTGCTTGTTGTTGAAAATGCCAATGTGCACTAGCCTGTAGGAATTCTTCTGTTCATGACAACTACACCAAATTAAAAATTAAGCAGGGCATAGGCACACCACTTATTAGGATTGCTTATTATTGCTAGTTACTCATTAGTAAGAAACCTGTTTCATTTCAATTATTAGTAACTGTTTCATCTAGGCCAACCACCTCGACTCCGGTCCCACACACCACTAGCTGTTTGCAATTCAGCCCAAACTTGTCTTCAAATACGAAGGGACAGGAGTCCCAAAAGCATCCCAGTGACTTTGAAGCCCAAAGACAATTTCCATTGAACTACAAATCCTGATGAAGCTGATTTGATTTGACAAGTTTAATACAAAGAGAAAGTGAAGCTGGCTAAAAAATAAAGAACTTTGCTATTTTTGAGCCTGTGTGTTGCTAGTTTTCCCCTCTTGAGCCCTGGGTACAAATTCAGCAGCACAAACAAACACAGACCTTCTTCCTGTGAAATACACAAAGAAATTTTCCTAACCAGCTGGTTAGGAAATCAGCAAGTTGGAAATAACTTCTTTGGTTTTCAGAGAGTATTCTTACACTGTTAAGGAAATAGCAGCACATATGTATGAGTGTGTTAAGTTAATTTGGAAAGTATTACTTAAAATAAAATTTATCTGCCTCAGTAGCACCAAAACATCACGATGAAAACACTGGGTAGAAGCCAGAGTGAAACTTGAGAGCGCGTTGGAGTAGTAAAAGACTGTTTTACATGTAGTTTCAAAGGCAAGTTCCAAATTAAAATGTACCAATATCATAGTCTGACTAATTCCACGACACTGGAGATATTTAAGACACTCTAAAGGCAGCTCTGAATACCTGAATCCCTTGAAACTGTGATTCCACGTTACATACATTTAACAGCACTGTATACCACCGGCCAGCTGAACACAAGTGTCTGAAGTGATTTCAGGAAGGAGCAAACCAGTATATTTTAAATGTTCAGAAGCTAACGAGGACTGTAAAGAGCTGATTTTTCAGGTCATTTAAAATAACAAATAGTGAACCCAGTCAGCTGAGTGTTTGCTCTGACCTTTTTGAAAAACGTTACATTTTTTCTTCTTAACAAAGCAGAATCTCACAAAGCAAGTAACCGATAACAAATTTGATTTTGTACATCTAATTTAGCAATTTCAGTGCAAAACAAAGAAACACAAATGGTTCATCTATAATAGGGAAAATAGTTGCCATTAAAGACATCACTTCATTGGTATTTTCACACTGTGGGACTTCACAGTACAGATCACATTCAGTTTATTGCACAAGCTACTCTGTGGGCCACAATTCCTGCTATGGCAAAGACTAGGTGCCTCTTCCAGAATGTAGCTTACTTATCAGTCGTGTTAGTACTACAGAAGGATTCACAGCGATTAGGACTAATCCCAGAGATCTTCAATAAGTGCAAGTCTAGTGAAAGCTCTCTAGGAAGAATCAGGCTCTGTCTCATGCAAGTGAACCAATTCCCTTTACAGAACACACACCAGCCCCTGCTTACCACAAGAGAAAATTAAGGACCCATCAAATGGCAGTGTTTTCAGGACATTACTTCCCCCTTTGTGCTCTGTGTTTTTGTACCTGAGAAAATGAAATCCTATTCTGGTATATTTAATAAAAGACTCACCTGACAGAGAAGAAAACCCCATAAAATAACAACTTATCTGCAATGACAGCAGGGTGCCAGCACACTGCACTTCACCTGAAGCACATAGGTCACTATAGCTTCTCACACAACTCATTCCCAGCAACCCTCCTCCTTGGAAGCAAGCTGCAAGCCCAAGGAACCATCCTCACATCAGGTACAGCCCATGTATGGACGCTGCCCTTCTCCCCTCCTTCTCTGTGCAGAGGCACAAATACCAGTTTACTACACAGCAGCTGCTCTGCATGGACACTGTTTTCTCTCTCTGCATATGGAGAACAACAATGCTTCCCCTCCAGAGAAATCCCAATACCTGCAGGAAGTCACCAGGCTGCTGGCACTTTACAGGATTGCTGCCTGACCCAAGATGGAAATACTCCAGAAGAATCACAGCTCCTGTGTATGTGCAACAACATGCCTGGAAGTTCTAACCTTACCATCAGTATGCAACAGGCTGGTTTTCAACACACTGTACCACCACCTTCCCCCGAGAAGAGAACAAACAGACCTCTCTATGAAATCCTGCTTCTCTATCCAAAATTTAAGGCAGAAGCATAAATGGATTTAACGAAAAAACGCTAATGAGGAAAAACCCGATACAATCAAAGCCTGAAGTCCTGAAAAAGCAAAACATTTGTGAAGCAAGAACATACAGGCACTGAGTCTACCCAGCCACAGAAATAACCTGACAGATGAATTATTAGTACAGTCCCCATTTGTCATTATAAGCCACCCTAAAGAGTTAACTAATATATTTAACAACATCTTTTGAAGTGCAGTTTCAAGAGAACTGCTTCTTACAGCAAACTTAGCATGTAACTGTTTTAGTGCTTAATTGCAAAAACTTAATTAAGCCACTTGTCTGAACAAGCCCAAACAAATTTTCTTGGACATGGGATGTAAATGTGGTGGGTAGTAAAGTACCTAATGGAGAACACAGACATCAAACCAATTATATATTAAACTAATGAATTTATCACCTATCTGGCAGTACAGAGAGACTGTTCCTGGGAGTATTTACTCTCAACAAGGAAAACATGTTTGCAAAGCTTGATAATTGCTGTCCAGTGTGCATTTTCCATTCATACCAATGACAATACCATCTTTAAAGACAAGGTTTCCAACAAGGACTTAAATCCAAAATACTTTTAGCTCTATACATTTACACAATGTTCTCCAGAGCTGGTTGCAAATTCTTTACCTCCTGGGAGACCAGGGAGATGGAGAAACTGTTTTTTTCTCCGACTCTACCACATGAAAACTCAAAAAATGAGACCAAATTTAAGAGCTTCTGTCCATCACGTCAACAGAACAAATGAACAGACTGATACCTAAAATATCGGGATGCAACAGTCTGCAAGAATTAAAGCATTTCCCAAGAAGAGCAGTCTGCAGAGGAACAGAGACAGCTTTGCTATTGTTTCTTGTGTGACAGAAGCACAATGGAAAAGATTTGTCTGGTTCATTCAGGTATTTTAAGCATTGTTTTTATACGTCATTAAATAAACAAAGCAGATCAGCACTCCTTTAAGTTTTAAGGACTTGCTGTCTCTGTTTTTAACTGACCCGGGTCAATATTCCACACCCACCCTCACATCCCCCTTATTTTTTAGGATTTTTATTCCTTCTTCCTGGAAGGTGTCCCTGGCTTTTATCCGGAGCTCCATCCTCACTTTGGTAGCACCACGGAGCTACACACCGCACCTGAACCCCTCCACGCTTAACTGACAAACCCCTCTAACGCCTGTGCAATGCAGAGACCTGCTGCCACTCTGCAGTTTCAGTATGAGAAACGAGGGACAGAGAAGCAGCTTGTCCCAGGCCACACAGGAAGCTTTTGGCAATACAGTGAGCTCAACCCGTTCCCCAAGTCCGAGAGCAGCAACCTCACCATCGAACCATCTTTCTTCTACATAAAATACCTGAAACTATTCAGATTTTCAAGGCAAAGGCATATGTTCAAACCTGAAAGCTGTTTAAGCTGTTGAATGCCACAAATGTCTACAAGACCTGCAACTCCCTCCTCGTGCAGATAACATCTGTTAAAAGTGGCTCAGAGTTCTGCACCAGAAAGCTTATTAAGTTCCTTCTCCAAGATTAAAGAAACACCTACACATTCTAGATGCTTCTGCAAGTCCCTGGAGGGAGAAAAGGCTGCTTAGTGTTGAGACAATGAACCAAGCTTCCTTCCTCAAGAGCAACAAATCCCTGCTGCTTTACCCAGCACTAACAGGAAAGTGTTATTTATAAAATTGTGCCACATACCAAGAAGTATCTAAATGTTGCTCAAAACCAGGCTATGGCACATATCAAGATGACCTTACAATTACAAATGCTTGAAGTTCTAATCTGAGAGATCACCATAGGAGTAGAAAAATCTGTAAAACAGCTCAGCTACATCTCCCACTCCTATTCATTCCATTCTGTGCATTAAAGTGTCACTTCAAAACCTGAACTTGAACCACACTTTTAACCCTGATCTCTTCAGCAGGCAGTTTTTTTAAAGCATCTATGTTAGTTCAAAGTGTCAGATAAGCTCATTAGAAGTTTGGTATTTGTTTCTTATATAATTTTATAAAGCATTGAGAGCAATACTTCTAGTCGTGTCTTACCACAGAATCCTTTAAGTTGGAAAAGACCTTTAAGATCAGCTTGTTGCATTTAGGCTCAAAACCAAAATAAGGTTGGACTGGATGATTTCTAAGGTCTTTTCCAGCCTCATCATTACTGTGACACTGTGATACCTATACGAAGTATTTTATTCCTTGTACCTTTTGTCTTTTGGTGAGATCTACTTAGTAATAATGTTTGCTGCTAAAGCTAGTTATCTATATTCCTATATTTTGGCACTGAAGGAAGATGCTATTGTGCAGTTGCATGATTGAATAAACACACAGCAAAGGTTTATTTGACTCTAAACCCCACTAAGTATTTTCTAAGAACATTGCTATTGTTCATGATTTACATTATGGGGGAAGAAAACCCCAACATACATCCTGAAAGATAGATACATGTTGTTGTATCGCAAGCTGTTTAGACAAACACTGATCTACAACCAGATACAAGACAGAGCACACATGGCACAGCATCTCCCTTAAATCATGCGCTCATTTCCAAATGCTGTCAGATTTGCTGCATTTTGAAGTACCTACATTTACTATGATAACTGTCAGCTCAAATAACCAGGAACATTTGGTAATATAAACATCAATGGAATTTTAAATTTGTTAAAATAGATTAAGAATTTTGCAGGCCTGGCAGTCTGGGCTACATCCAACACGGCACTGGAGACTGTGCAAGCAGAGATGCACTCGCATTTCAGTAACGTCCCCTAATTTGTTACAGTCAATACAAACTGACTTTTGCACTTCCTCTCTTCTACACCAACTCTCTGGCATACAGTCAGCCTCTATTATTTCTGCTGACATAGCTCCCTCGCCTTCTGAAAGAAGCCACAGTTACCTGAAAAGATTTAAGACCTCTTTCTGCATTCAGGACATTGCCTCTTACACACCTTCCTTATTCCCCCCGACTGTGATTGCCTTCTGATGACTGCTGCTCCTGAGGAAGAACAAATACACAAGACAAAAAGCATCTGAATGCTTCCTATTTAGTTCTTACATTGGTTCGGCTTTGTCTATTCTCTAATTGATATGAAAGCATCTGCTCCTCTGAAACATTTAGATGCTGCAATATACCTGTCAGTGACCCACTGCACATCTCTGTTTCTACTCTTTTAATGCACAGCTATGCAGTGGAACTTAAGGCCAACGGTAGTTATAGAGCACAGAAACAGCTTAAGAAAGATTTCTTCTTCACAATTTACCAACCCTGAAATTGAATGCTCTACAACACAATTTTTCTAACAAAATAAAAGCTGCAACGTTTAATAACTTCAAAAACAACACAAGGGAGTCACACAAAGTTTTGGTTTTTATCACAAGCTGCCTCCAGCAGTCTGGTACTCAGTGATATCTAGGATACACAAACTCCCATGTGTTAACTCTTGAATTATCACTTTCTGCAGCATCAGTGCTTACTGATCCCTGAATTAAGCAGCTTTCCTCCAAGTATCAAGCCAGCTATGAATCTGTCTCTTCTGTAACAGATTTCAGCCCACTTTTAACACTTCCTCGTGTGACAGACAGGAAAACAGTGCTTCTACTGTCACTGCTTTACATACCTGACAGGTTTACTCATTGTTACTTGCATGACTCCCTGAAGTAAGACTAACAATCAGGAGAGAAGACTGCAGGGAACCTAAAAGGCAAGGTCACTGTTCCAAACTCACAGTTAAGACTTACTGTACATAAGCAAAAGAGGATCTATAGTACTTCTAATGGACTATTCGATTTGCTTTAAAGCTGCACGTGTAATTCAGCTCCGAAATAACGGGTAAAAGATTTCAACACACTTCGTAACTACTTTTATATCAAAAGTATTTAAAAAAAAAATCCACCCTTAAGAGTAAATCGATTAAGACAGACTTAAGTTACTGTAAAGCAACCAGCCAAAGTTGCCAGGCACAGCTCCATCTCAGTAAAGACTGTGCCTGTGCTGCATCACAATGAACACAGCTCCAAGTATAAAAAGGAAGTGGACAAATCAAAGCAAAAAAACCCAGCCAAACCCTGCTGGACTCAACAGTGAGAAGCTCCTCTTGGCCCAAACTGTGTATGATCAAATACAGCTCTGTCTTCCAGAGTCATGTATAGGACTGGGTAATTGTAAGAGAACAGAAAACAGTGCATTTACAGACATGATGGCCTCTTCCAGGAAATAACTCAATTTGTCAGAATGCAACAGAAAAAGCTGATGCTCTGTACAGGAGTATATTTCAAGTGCTGTGGTTTTGTAAGAAGCATCTAAAGACCTACCTCCTAAAAATATTTTTTAATAATTATTTCTCCCTCTCAGTTTTACTCAAATAAGCAACAGCCCTTAGGTCATGCCTAATCCATGATGCTCAACTTAGTAAATTAATATCTATTAAAAAAAAAAGTCAAGATTTTCATAGACCTCAAAATAGGAGTCTGTTCCACAAGGAGAAATTGCTGTCCTCGTGATGTTACTCTGCAAACATTTTATGCCATAATACGATGCCTTTTATGAAGGTTATGCAATAGTTACACACAAGGAAACTGCACTGTACATACAATATTTAAGCCCTCGTTAAGTTAGGAGCATGTCAAACGCCTACCTGGAATTTTACATCTGATAAAACCTGCAAACAGGACAACATCAGCTGCAGTTTAACATTCATTTCGAGTCTGAGGACACTTTGTCTCAGTAAATCAGCATCCCCAGCTAAACTAAGCTGCAACACAACTCGGGCAACAAGCGCGGGGAACAGCTTTCCCAAGCAGCAGAGTTAGCGCCTTCGAAAGCTAAACCCAAACCGGACACTAAATGTTAGCCGTCCCCATCACACCCAGCTCTCGGGGAAGCTACAGCCAGAGGTTCCCAATGCGAAGGGGAGCAGAAGGGGGCGAGGCCCAGCCTGGCGCTGCGGGAGCCCACACCCTCCCAAGTGCCAGATAACATCGCTCCTTCTCATCATGCTCAACCAACGAAGTTGAGAAGAAGAGAGAAGGAGGGTAGAAAAATAGTAAAATAACTATTACGGGCAACGAGATCATCCCCTCTCACCTCTGGGGATGGGACAGTGCCCTGGGCTGCTCTACTCTGAGTAACTGCCGCGGCCCGTCACACCGTCCCAAGGGGCCACACGGGGATAGACCCCGCTCCCAGGGGAAACGCAGGAAAAGGAGTGGGAAGAGGGGAAGGGAGTAAGCACGAAGCGGTCACGGCCGAGGAGCCGCACAAAGGCCGAGGGCACAGGGCAGTGCCCTGCCCGCTCACACCCCGGCAACTGCAGCACCAGCGCCTTCCCCCGCCCCGACCTCTCACCCTGCCCCAAGTCCAGCACTTACTGGAGTCAGGGCACTCCGGGGCCTCCGCGCGAGGACCCGCCGCCTGCCGCCGCGCTCCCTGCCCAGCCCCTCCCGCTCCTGCTCCCTCCGCACAAACTTCCCCGACAGCGGCGGCACCGCCAGGCCCCCGCCCCGCCCCGCCCCGCCCTACGCCTGCGCGGGACCGCCTACCCGCGGGGCCGTCGGGATGTGTAGTCCGGGCGGGAAGCGCGCTGTCTGATGGGAGTTGTAGTCTGTGAGGGACACCACTGGCAGGGCCTAGGCCGGGGCCTGGGAGAGGCTGTTGAGGAGGGACTGGAGATGAGCCCCACAGGGAAATGTCCTCCAGTTAACACCTTCCCTGA
The DNA here is from genome assembly GCA_013397515.1 of Upupa epops. Classification (NCBI taxonomy): domain Eukaryota; kingdom Metazoa; phylum Chordata; class Aves; order Bucerotiformes; family Upupidae; genus Upupa; species Upupa epops. Next base: position 267,010 of record VZRI01012215.1, on the reverse strand, counting down.
AGGACCGAGGGACACAGTTCTAAATCACAGCGCCTGGTTGGGGGCCAGTAGCCAGTGGTGTTTCCCAGCAGTTGATACCAAGTGCAATCTTGGTCAACATATTCATCAGTGACCTGAATGTGGGTACACAGTGTCCCCTCAAGCAGCTTTGCTGGGAGCAGTGACTGACACACTGTCATGCTGTGCTGTGATCCAGTGTGAGCGGGACAGGCTGTAGGGCTGGGTGCAGAGGAACCTAATGAAGTTCAATGAGGGCAAGTGTAGGGTTCTACCACTGGGGAGGAATAAACCCCTGCACTGGTACACGTTTGGGTTGAGCCACTAGAAAGGAGCTCTGCAGAGAAACCTTTGGGAATGGGGGTGAGCAAGAAGCTACCTCTGAGCCAGCAACAGGCCTGTCTGGAATCCAGTGTCCAGTTCTGGGCTTCTCAGTTCAAGAGAGGCAAGAAACTACTAGAGAGAGTCCAGTGGAGGCCACAAAGATGCTGAGGGGACTGGAGCATCTCCCGTGCCAAGGAAAGGCTGAGGCTTTTTAGCTGGAGATTAGAAGACTAAGGGAAGGGGATCTGATAGACAGCTAAAGGGTGGGGGTCAGGAGGATAGGACCAGACTCTTCTCAGTGGTGCCCAGCAGATGAACAAAGGGCAATGGGCACAAACTCTAACATGGGAAGTTCCACTGAAACATGGCTACTCGGTTTGAGGGTGACAGAACCCTAGAATAGGTTGCCCAGAGAAGCTGTGGAATCTCCTTTGGCTAGATTCAAAACCCATACAGACACAATCACTGAATGACAGACTGGTGGGGGTTAAGGGACTCCTGGTCCATCATCTAGTCCAACGCCCCTGCTGAAGCAGGTTCACCTGGAGTATGTTGCAGAGGAGCATATAATTCAGGCTAAACTAACACAGATCTCTCAGCCTTTCCTTGTAAGGCAGTTACTCCTCATAATTTTCATAGGCCTCAGCTGGATTCTCTCTTGCTCAGTGTTTTCTGAAATAGTAAAAGAGATTTAATTTTTTTAGCTTAAAGCTGGGATATCTCTAAAAATAGAAATTATTTGAACTCAAGCACGGCCTGTAAATACATCTTTGTTTCAAACTGGCATTTAACAACTGTACTTCGCAGTGAGGCGAAAGCTGTAATCAGAGCACAACAATAAAAGCTGAAGTCAGCCACAAACAATGCTGTACCATTCCCATGGCAACTTTTTCCTATCAAACCCTGGCTAGATCACACACTCTGCAGCTGCACGAGCCAGAAGCTTTTCAGTCTGGACTCCATTCACAATTATTCATGCATTTTTGTGATGATTTTCACTTAACTGTTTTACTGGAGTTGATGCAAGACAATTAACAGTAGCCAGCACCATGTCCCTCCCCCCACTTGGGTCCCGAGTTGACATTTCTGATGCTGACAGAACTATGATGACTATGGCAGCTCATTAAACGGCAGGAGGATGTGGCCCGCCATTGCGCTGCACATGGAGGAGCCCTTTGCAAACACAATCTGCCCTTTTTTGACTCTGAAAAATCAAAAGCCATCCTGTAACATGTGCGCAGAAAGTGAGAGAATGAAAACCAGGGCAGGCTGTGGGCTGTGAGTAATCTCTCCTGCCTCCCAAACAAGGTTTGAGTAACCATGTGTTGTGGTTAGAGCACCTGAGAAATGAAAAAGAGACTATGTTTACCTTTAAAAGGGGTAAAATCCTTTACTGGAGTGAAGTAGCAAACCTCATATTGTAGTTTAGCATCATGAAGGGCTACTGAGACCTTCCTTCTGTGATGACCCAACTTGTTCCAGGTTTGCAATGCAGTGAGGATACAATCAAGTATATAAACACCTGTCGTAGCTTAAGCTAAGGTAAAACACTTTAACATTATGGATGTGGCTGTGGATGTCCCATCCCTGGAAGTGGTCTAGGACAGGTTGAATGAGGCTCTGGGCAACCTGGTCTAGTGAGAGGTACCCTACTAAGTTTCTCCTAAGGTCCAAACTAACTTCCCCTGAAGCCATTTCCTTGTGTCCTGCCACTTCTTACTTGGGAGAAGGGACCAAGCTCCACCTCTCCACAACCTCTTTCCAGGTAGTAGTAGACAGCAATAAGATCTGACCTCAGCCTTGTTTTCTTTAGACTAACCAGTCCCTGCTCCCTCACTCTTCTTCTCCAGACCCTTCACCAACCTTGCTGCCCTTTTATGGACCCACTTCTTATCTTGAGGTGCCCAGTACTCGAAGTGAAGCCTCATGAGTGCCAAGCAGGGTGAACAACTACTACCCTACTCCTGCTTGCTACACAAGTTTTGATAGAAGCCAAGATGCCATTTGCTTTCATACCCAAAAGAGTGTCTCTCTCTCTCTCTCTCTCTCTCTCTTTATCTATCTATCTATCTATCTATCTATCTATCTATCTATCTATCTATCTATCTATCTGCAAGCATACAGATATGAATATTCATATCATTTCCATGCCCTGAATATATAAATACACATCCTACATGGTCTGGCAATGAAGCAGAGATATTCAACATCTCCAAAATATCCCAGTTCCTAACTTTTCTAATAGTATTTTCATGCTGGGTAATTTTATCCAGCAGAGGAAGTTCAGGAACTTTGTACATACTCAGAAACAAAGAACTATGAACAAAACCCACTTCATTGCTCTGAAGAAATTAATTCTGCTGCAGACAAAACGGTTTTGTCAAAACTAACAGTTATGTTACAGTGGAAAACAGGAAGAAGCCCAGGCAGTGAATTACTAAGGGTAGAGCAAAATGCTCTCACTCTTTAGAAAGGGGTGTTGCTGGACTCAGTGGAACTATTTTCCTTAGAGGCTGTGATCAGGCAAGGTTCTTACTCTGATGACACACTCAGTGTTAGCAACCAAGAAAAGCTTTTTCAATTGTTAAACTGTATCCTAGAGGATAAATGCTCTAATCCCCATGATGTGGGATTGCTGAGGTTAATATTTATTCCATAATAAATACTGTAGAGATAGACAAAAGTTATCCAAAGCTTCTGCCAGTGGGAAGATCAAGCCTTCATCCCTCAGGGTTGCCAGTCACTGTGACTTGAAACACATGAGCCAGATGGACAACACCCTTGTTCGCTCCGGTTGTGGTCTTGAGAACCTATGAAGCTCAAGCTTTGATGCATGAGAAGATAATGGCACTGATCATATAACCATGTAGTCTTAGGATAGTACACATTGGAAGGGACTTCTGGAGATGATCTAGTCTGACCCCTCTGCTAGAGCCCAAGCTTGATCCTTGAGCTATCTAGCTGCCACTAGCTGATGGGTAGTGAAGGGTAAACATCTCCATTCCTGTAGGTAATTAGCTAAATGCTGAAGATGGAGGTTTCCCCACAGTCATTGCCTCATAGCAGAACTCTGGTTATGATGGACACATTGAGGGCAAAGCGAACCTCTTCCCCCCCCATCTCTTCCAAGGGGAGGAAAGCAGCAGAAACATTAAAATCCCTGCATGTATAAGCAGAATTTAATTCAAAAGCTGCTTCAAAGAGATTTTACAACATATATTTTAAAGCCTCTGATGAAATTACATTGACAGAGCTTGGAAATTTAATCTCATGTGGAAGCTGAATTCATTGAGCTTCAGCTGCCCATCTCTGGATCTTGATATTAATTTGATGCTGAGGTACTAAAGCCATCCTGACGTAAGTGCTGTAAGTACTGACAGACAGCCGTGAAGTGATTTCTCAGCCTTTTAAGCTGAGTACTCCATTTGCCTCTAAGTTATATTTGAAAACATCGAGTCCATTAGCACTGGGAGTTTAATATCCTTATCATAAAATCATGGAATGTATGGGATGGGAAGGGACCTCCAAAGGTCATCTAGTCCAACCCCCTACAACAAGCAGGGACATCTCTCATCAGACCAGATTGCCCAGAGCCCCATCCAGCCTGACCTTGAATGGCTCCAGGGATGGGGCCTCCACCACCTCTCTAGGTAACGTGTTCCAGGGATCCCCCACCCTCAGATTAAAGAACTGCACAGCCTAAATCTATGCTTTTATAGCTTAAGGCCAGATGCAAGAGAATTATTTTTTACTTAATCTGCTTCAGAACACATCTAACATCTTCTGCTGCAGCTGTCTTCCACATTCCTATGTGCATTATGCTGAAATATGTCACAATTCTTCATTTTCTGTGAAACAGTGCATTTTTATATTTCTTCCATTATTTTTAGGTATTATTTAGAGTTTATAACTAAAAATAAACCCCCCTCTTGCCCTCCTTCTTTGATTTTAGCCCAAAGCTATTCCATGTAAAAAGTGAATTGCCCTGCAATAAAAAGTTTGAAATGTTTTCTTCAGCTGGTGACTACCTCTTTAGTTCCAAATCTTAAAAGACAAGAGCTTAATCTTCATCAGAAAAGGGCGTATTCTGCACTGAATATATGCAACCTGCCCGGAGGCTTTTGGCTTCTGTGGTTCTTGCAGTCACACTCACCTCAGGATGGTGCTTTGGTTGTGCTTGTCGTTGAGCTCAGCCTGGAGAAAAGCAGCATGCAGCACTTGGTGGTCTTGGGATGGCGATGGAAGGTCAAGATGTGTGAGTTGGTTTTCTGGCAGCATCACAGTATTGCGATGCTGTGCCTGCAGCCTTCAGCAGATGCTGCTGAGCAATGCACACCTTCTCCCGTGGAGGGTCTGAGCTTGACATATGAAAGTACATGATAATGTAACCAAGTGACACAGAAAGTGAGACAGCAGCAACAAGAATGAGATGCACTCTCTTATTTATTTAAATTTTCACTCTGCATTTCATTACAGAAATCATTTACATTTATATTAGAGAGTACAGTGTGAAGCAAAACAGCTGCTCTCGCTTGTACTTTCACCTGAAGCCATAATATTACCCTTCACCTTAACAACTCAAGAGTTCTGGAGTGACAGTCTAAGTCAGCGAAGGGTGGAAGAAAGTTTTCATTGGATTATAGCAAGATCCCAAAGTACATTGTGCTGCCTTGCCCTCAGCACACCCTACTGTCTTAGCTGTGGCTGATATTTCCCCTGCTGGGGAATCCCTTGGTGATGGCACTCTGGGTTTCTCCATCTGGCTGTGCCTGGAAGCAGGTCAAGATGCTTTCCTAGTTTTGCTGCTGACGCCACCAGCCCTCAACTCTTTTCACTGCTATGGAAGTGCTCATCCTTTGTGGAGCAGCCCCCACTGGGGGGCCCACATAAAAGTCACTTTTAGACCAAGGTTTTAACAGGAAGAACAGCTCTGTAGATGGCAACAGCAGCATCATGGAGAAATACAGTTTAAAATTAGAGGAGTAACCACAGAGGCTCCCAGTACAAGGTCAAAACTGCCTGAGCCTTACAGCACAGTGCCAGCACAAGCCCATTTGATCATTTCACACAAGGTCAAATCTTTTTCCAGTTTACTTTTGCCCTGGCAGGCGCTGTTCTAGATCAGGTATCACCTGGCACTTTGTGGCTGGCACGGAGGAGGTGGTAAAACCCAAAGCTGTCATAAACTCCAGTCATGGCTCATTTGGCTGCAATGTGATGCTGATGCTGACCCAGATTGTGCTGGGGGTCAACCTCTCCAGTGGGACTCAGTCCTGCTTTTAGGGCAGCTGGAGGGGAGCCACCCTCTGCCATCCCTGGGGCTGGACTGGGTGCCAGACTGGGTGCCAGGGGAGGTTCAGATTGGATCTTGGGAAAAACTTGTTCCCAGAAACAGTGGAGAAGCCTTTGGAACAGGCTGCCCAGCTTGGTGGTAGAAACCATGCCTGGAGGAGTTCAGAAAAGACATGGTGTTTCAGGAGATGGTTTAGTGGTTAGAGGTTGTAGGTCAGACAGTTGGACTTGATGATCTTGGAGGTCTTTTCCAATCTTGATGATTCTGTGATCTGTGTACACACACAAATAAACATTAGTTCTTCTTAGGAAGGAGCAAGCGTCAAGAGAAAGGCTGGTCTGGTTCCTGAAGGTCAAGGCGCTTCAGGTGTTCATCTCCTTTGGGAGCAAAATTCAGCCTTGCCTTCTGTGCAGAGAAAACACAGAATCATACAGTGGTTTAGGTTGGGAAAGACTTTTAAGATAGGGTTCAACCATTAACCTGACTGTACCAACCTCACCACTAAACCATGGCCCTCACCACCCCTTCTGCTTGTGCATTAAACACAAGGATATCTGCTCAAAACATGTAAACGTGTGAAAACAAAGACACTTCTTCTTTTCTGCATATTCAAGGAATAATTTTCAGGACTGGGAAGTATCTGATATTGGTGGCCATTACAAAGTTGGTGGCCTTTACATGACTTAAATAGATGAAAAAATATCAACTCTGTGCCTACATTTAAGAAGGGAAACAGAAACATTGGTTTTCAGAGTATCTAGAAGGAATAAAAAACTCTCTTGAGTTTTCAGATTGAGAAAATGTGGGAAATTCTGAGGTTCTGCTGATATTCCTGAATTCCAACACAGCAAATACCCATCACAGGCTACAGAGGCAATCGTGGCCACTCCTCCTTGTTCCTCCAAGGATGCTTTAGGAGATAATTTTTGATGGCCCCCTTTATTTTCTAAGCTCTGTTGCCATCCATGAGTAAACCCAGAGCTGAACCTGGATGATGCTGAAACACTGCTGGGAATTGTTCAACTGACAACGCACCCAGATACTGCTCTAGCTTGTCTGGTTTTTGAGCATTTCCTTTCTCACCATAGATTTTCCACTCTTGCTAAAACCAGCTCCACAGGTTGTGGCAATAGCTTCAAGGGGTTGTGTAAACAGCAGCATTGCCAGGTCATCTGCACTTCTGCTCAGCCGGTGGCAACGCTGGCGTCTCTGCTCCCTGCAATCTGTCATTCTCAAGCAGACAGATGTTGACAGTTATTCTTATGTCAAATGCTACCTTTGCTGTCAAGCTACTGCACTCAGCCAGACAGGATTTATCTTTAGTTAGTGGGGTGGCTTTGTATTTCGGAACAGGCTGCCCAGGGAGATTGTGGAGTCTCCTTCTCTGGAGATGTTTAAAACTCTCCTGGACATGTTCCTGTGCAAACTGACCTAGGTGATCCTGCTCTGGCAGGAGGATTGGACTGGATGATCCTTCGAGGTCCCTTCCAATCCCTAACATCTAGCGATTCAGTGATTCAAAGGTAGAGATGCTGCTTCCATGGTAAGTGGATTGGATTTTTGCTCCTTCCAATATCTGGGAAGGTAACGCTTCCAGAGGGTGGAAGGAGCTGCTCTGTGACTTTTTAGGATTTTTTTTATTCTTATTCTGTAGACAGCTGGGCTATGAAACATATCCCCTTTTTTTAATGAAGAGCAACTCCAATATTAATGATGAGAAGATGACTGCTTCTGTCATTTGTTTTTGCCTTGGGAGTAAGAAAAGAGAAATTATCCTTCAGATCATTTGGTAGGTTCATCATACCTTAGCAGCCGTAATGGCATTGGCCATGTGTCTGACAGCGAGTGATTTCCCTACTATGAAAATACCCCTGTAGATGTTAAAATAATGTCTTATGAACACGAGAGTGAATTAACATTAGAAAGGAGTATTTAGAGCTGATGCTGGGGGGAAAAAAGAGAAAATAAAATTTTGATGGCAGTGAAGATGCCTATCTGTCTTTTTAGAGAGATTCATTGTGTTTTAGCTTTAAGAGCATCTTTCAGTTTTGTTACAAGCAGTATGAATTCTACAGAAGTATCTTATGGTCTTATTCTGAACGAGTTATTAACCAGCAAGAGTAATCAAAGTCGTTAAATAGATTGAGCATGGCAGTGTGTTTTGCAGTGGCAGAGCACAACCAGCTCTGACATTTCAAATAGAGCTCCTGGGTTTTGTGCCACATGCTGTGAGGGAGCAGAGGTGAAACTGTGCTGGGGGCAGCCCCAAGTCATGCTGGGCCACAAACCTGCCCTTTAGGGAACAAGCCTGTGGCGTTGCAAGTAATGACAGGCTTGCCTAGCAGTCTGTGAACTGTGTTACAGTTCGAGGCTAGCAGATAAAAAAGGTTCCATGCACTTAGCCACAAATGGCTTCTGTTGTTTGGAGTCGTACTGCTCATGTATTCCTTTTGCAGCTCTTCTATTTGAGAAATCAGCAACCCTCACCACCACAGACTGGGAAATTTCAGCGTTGCTCCTACTGGGTGAAGGCTGGGAGCGTGGGATGGAGCTGAGAGTGGTGGTGCTCACAGTGGTGGGCACCAACCTGGACTTGGAGAAGAATCTGTCTCCTTTAAGATTAGGGAGCTAAGTGCCAACCACCATTGGTGGCTGTGCCCTTAATTTGCTTTGCTTAAGTGAAGAAACTCCAGTGAATGCTGCAGTTTACTGAGGAATCAATGTCCAGCAGACTGTGATAGGAGGCTGATATCATTCACCAAGTGCAAGAGCTGGGATAAGGAAGAACAAAGGACAAAAGGCAGAAATCGTGGCTAACAATTATATGACTAACCCGCTCACTCCTCTCCAGTGATTAAACATTAAACTCCCACAAGCTAAGTAAACAAAAAAAATATCTTCTGAATTCCCCCAAGGCTTTGTCCTCATAGCAAAGGCTGGCCTGAGCTTGGGATGCCAGGCACGCTGCCCGTACAGCTGTCATACCAACCCTCTAGATGCAGTAGGGTGTCAGAGGCTCTGTCCCTCTGCAGAGCAAGGAGTTCCGCCTTCTCTGCCCAAACAGGTTAAATGGTTTCTCTTTGTTTTCCTACAAAGAAATTGTTTGCTTTTACCTCTCCTTACCTTTTGTAGTCCCAAGTCATAGAATCACAGAATGTATTGGGGTGGAAGGGACCTCCAAAGGCCATCTAGTCCAACCCCCCTACAACAAGCAGGGACATCTCTCGCTAGAACAGATTGCTCAGAGCCCCATCCAGCCTGATCTTGGATGGCTCCAGGGATGGGGCCTCCACCATCTCTCTAGGCAGCCTGTTCCAGGGATCCCCCACCTTTAAACTCAAGAACTTTTTCCTCATATCCAGCCTAAATCTCCCCATTTCTAGCTGCAAACCATGACCCCTCATGCTATTGTTCCAAACTCCTGTGAGCAGTCTTCCCCAGCCTTCCTATAGGCCCCTCTCAGACATTGGAAGGTGGTTATAAGGTCCCTGTGTGGTCTTCTTCTCTTGAGTCCTCCCTTGGCTTCATTATTTTCCATCAGGCAGATCCCATGCACATTCAGGCTGCCTGTAGCCTGAAGTTTGGCTCTTGCTAGTTATCACCTGCCCTGTTTGCCAGCCCAACTTTAATTATTCTGACTGACTTGAAAAAGCAGCGATTTAAAATCACCCCAGATTACAAAGCAAGGAACTCAATTTACTCTCAGAGAGCAGCCTTGCCAGAACAGCAACCACAAAAAGTGATTCTCTCATAGGTGGACCCAACCACCACTTTATCAAAGAAAAGAATGGAGCAGCTGGCTTCCCACGCAGCTCCGGTCCCAGCTCCAGCTCCCATCCCCGCAGAAACCCAGCTTCCCTGGGGAATGTAGAGCGAGCACGCACAGGCATGCCAGAGTCAGAAGCGTGCAAGCAAATCTTGCTTTCCAGAGTTCCACGCTGTGCTGGGTTAAGGAAAAGCTGGGCTTTCCACCTCCGCTTTGGTCTGCCGCCTGTGTTTGTGTTGCAGGCTGTAAATGGGGTCAGCAGAAGTTGCTGAGATGGTGATTCAGTTTTTTCCTGTGGACAGCAGTGAGTCACTGCAAGGAGGGAAGGGGATGGATTACAGGCCAGGAAGGCTTTGATTTGGGGTTGTCCCAGAAGCAGGTGTCAGGGGGCAGCTGGGAAAAGGGGGTTACAAGTCCTCAGTTGCAGGCAGTGAATGTTCCCACTGGGGTATCTTCACAGAATCACAGAAGGCATTGGATTGGAAGGTCATCTAGTCCAACAGCCCCCACAGCAAGCAGGGACGTCTCTAACTAGAACACATTGCTCAGATCCTCTCCACTGCTGTCTGAGCAATGGTGTAGCAGGCAGGGATCCAGGAGGGTTGGGGACCATGGTACAACTCTGTGAAAGAGCCACTGCATGATTCCAAGTCACACATTGAGGCATGTAGAGTAGGTCCACAGAGATGCCCTGGCTGCATACTTGATCACAAACACATCAACTTCATTAAATCACAGAATCACAGACTCAAAGATTGTTAGGGATTAGAAAGGACCTTGAAAGATCATCTATCTAGTCCAACCCCCCTGCCAGAGCAGGATCCTGTCCCCATGTTAAATGCAGACCCATGTTGGATGTGCATAGAGGATTTCTGTTTGAAACATGTGAAAACATCCCCCTCCTGACTCTCACTTCACTGAGAAGGGAATGAGACCTCTGAAATCAAAATTAGAAGCATATGATGATAAATGTTCATTTTTTTCAGCAATGTAGCCAAACTCATGTGGCATTTTCAGTCTACCCTGGTTGATATAAGCGGGGGTTTTAAGGTCAAAAGACTGTTCCTCAGCAGAACTAAAGGTAAGGCGAGGCAATTGCAACGGGGAGAGTTATCATGTCAAGTTAATTCAGCCACATGAAAGGCTGGCTTAAAGTATCTAGTTTTTTAATGTTTGCAGTAGGCTGTGGGCCTGTTGGCAGCTGGGGAATACGAGAAGTGGCATGTTAAGCTCAACTGCTTGAACAAATAACAGGGGTGGATTAAGGACTTAGTTTTAAGGAGTAAAAATGTTGAGCTCTAAGGGAGTTAGGTAGCTGAACAGCTATGGAGATGGTAAATTAAGAGCTGAACATTTCTATGGAAATGGTAAAACAGGAAGGAAAAGAAAAGGGAAAAGTAGTAAAATAAAAAAGGAAAGGAAATTATGAAGCAGGTATAAAACCAGAGGAAAGAAACCCAAAAGAAATGGAGACTGGGTTGTCCACTCGCAGATGGTGTTGGTAAATGAAAAAAAAATCACTAGAACCTAGAGTCACAGAATCAGTTGAGTTGGAAGGAGCCTCCAAAGGTCTTCTAATCTAGACCCTTCTGCAGTGAGCAAGGACATCTTCAGATCAGGTTGCTCAGAGCCTCATTACGCCTGACCTTGAATGTCTCCAGAGATGGAACGTCTACCACCTCTCTGGGCCACCTGTTCGTGTTTCACCACTGTCACTGTGAAGAACTTTTTCCTAACATCCAATCTAAATCTACCCTGTTCTAGTTGAATACCATTGCCCCTCATCCCATCACTGAACACCCTTGTGAACAGCCTGTCAACAGCTTTCCTGTAGCCTGTTTAGCTACCGGAAAGCTGCTTCCAGTCCTAAGTCACTAAAGTTCAGCTCCTCTGGAGAGCCTCATTAAAAGAACATTGATGTACCCGAAGGTACAGAAAGCAGCGAGCACTGCTGCTGTGTCATCTGTTTGCTTTTATTTGATGGAGGTCACGACTTTGCTATTTTCCACAGACTGGGCCAATTTGGGTGTCGGGCTGTTTGTTTGTTTACAAATAGAGAAATGTCTCCAACATCTGTCTGGGTTCCGCTAGCAGCTACCTCATGGTTCTTGCATCTTCCCACCCTTCCCCTCAGACCTTTCGTGGAAGGTTGGTTTGTGTTTGTTGAAACAGTGTTTAGCTGAACTCACTAAAGATGACAAAATTGCCGGGGATGAAGACTGCCTTATCCTTCATGGAATGTTTTGCTAATTTTAACAAACAGGTTGAGTGGTAGGAACTGGTGGGGATGCTGAGGAGCAGGACACAGGCAGATATTTCTGGAAACTTCTAGATTTCTAGAAATACAGATGATATCATAGCAAGATCAGAGAGCAGCTGTGCAGAGAAGAGGCAACTCATTACTCACCTCCATCATCAGGCCAAAATTAATCCAGCAGCAGTTGGAGAAATGATGCAGTCACTTGGCTTTGCAGCAGCTACCGCAGAAACCTGTGAAATAGCCACAAGCCAGGGCTGGGGCTGGGTAGTAAGTAGTCCCTTGAGCCCTTGGAGCAGCTTTTCTGTGCATCCTGCTGCAGGTTCAACATGCAGTTCACTTCCAGGGACATCCTTTGGGGTTACCTGGTGCTGTTGTGAAAAACAGAATTAATTTGGGAAATACATGGAAACCACAAGGTCTTGAGTGGAAATTTTGTGAAGAAAAAAATCTGTTCTCTGAACAGCCAAGCAATAACCTTACGGATTCGTGTCTGACCCTTACCCCATGCTGTGAGGCTTCCAGCTCCTTCCCATGTCCTTCTGGCTGTCCCCTGGGACAGGCAAGGGATGTGGGCAGCTGTCTGCAACCAAGGACCACGTCTGCTCTCCTCCAGCATCCTGACACATCACCCTACCCCCTGCCACTTTTGATCATGTAACATTGATGTCATTATCTTTGGGATTTGTTAGGCTCTTGCAAATTAGATCTTAATTAACCAGCGGGTTCTGAATTCTGACAAAACATGGTTTAGCTTTAATTGTGCTTTGAAATTGGCTTGTGTGTGAGAACAAGTGAAAAATGACGTGTGTGAGCTCCAGAGCTTGCTACCTACACCATTTATCTACTAACAGCTACCTCTAAATGTTTTACAGTACCTGCAATATGTCAATGTTATAATTGTACAGCTAATTGAACAGGGGTCTTATTGAACAGTCTCTGGGAACAGTTTACACTTAAACACTCTGCCAACTGTTAACTGCTGAAGCTTTTACAGAACTGACTGCCTTACATTTCCTTTCAAAGTTGTGATTTAGTGGAAGCAAGCTGCTGGGTTTTTAGCAAGCAAAATATGACAAATAAACTTTATGCTGTAGAAATTTGCAGCAGATTTTTTCCCTGGTCTCAGGATTACTATGCAACATGTATTTTAATTACTGAGAATCTCGAGTGAATGTATTTACAGGAATGAAAGCCTGACCAGAATGATAAATGAGTTGGGTTTAATCAGAAATAAACAGTGACCTATTCATAGCTCCTTCAAAAAAGCAAGAATTTTGCAGATGTTGTTAGGTCAAGTTATATAAAAAGACAGTTTATAAGGAGGAGAATGTGTGTGCTGGAGTCAGGGGAAGTCTTCACAAACACATGTTTTTCCCATTGCTACGTGACACTGTTCCCCAGTCGCATGGCTCCCATACTCGCTTCTTTTCATCTATGACCGTTGCGCCATCCCCTTGGTGGTGGGATTGCTGGAGAGCACAGTGAGAACTTGGAGCTTCAACTTAAATTGAAGCTCAAATCCCTTAAGACAACCCAATTCATATTCACAAGAGGGATGCCCGGTGCCAAGCAAAACCTGCCCCAGGAACCTGTGCAACAGCCAGCATGGGAGCAATCACTGTGCCACTGGAGTTTAGGCCAGGTCAGACATCCTTCTGACGTATCCAACAGTGCTCCTGTGGTGCCCACTCCCTGTGTGTGGGAAATGCTTGCTCAGAAGACAGCTCCCATGGGCAAGGCTTCACTTGTCTGGAATTGCAATTTGGAGAGCTCTGTGTCTGGAGTCCAGAAGGAGTAAAGAGCTCAGCTAGAGCTGGAACTCATTTTTGTCCCTTCTCAAGCGGTGGGAGAATCAGGCAAAAGGCTGCAGTTCAACCAGCAGTGGAGCTGAGGTAGAGCCAAGAGGAGCTTTTGAAGTGCTCATGAGCTGACATTGATTTTCATTTGAAAACCCTGATTGACGAGGGTCTGCACTGGAGGAGAGAGCACCAGAACCCTTCACTGGCATGGAGCCCATTGAAACACATGTCATTTATTCTAAATAAATAATTGGTATCACTGCTGCTAATAAAATAGAAGAAGAGGGGAAGGAGACTGATAGCCGATGTCTCACATGCTGAAAGGCAGGATTAATCATAGCCCACATATGGGATGGCATTGCTGCATCAGTTCTGGCCTGAGCCTGCCTCTCCATGTATCACCGTGTTGCACAATATTTCAGCTGGAACACAGAAAATGTGGAAGACAGTCATCCTGGCAAGAACAATTTATCCCCAAGGTGTGGATCTCATAGCATGACAAAAGATCACAGAGCAGCAGACCTCTGGAGCAGGCAGTGTTTTGTCCCTTCTGGAGGCAGCACGGTTGTGGGAGTGGCTGCAAAAGAAATCAGAGCTGCAGGGACCTCTGCAGAGACTGACAAGAGCTGTGCACTGAAATTCAAAGTGTAGGAGAGAGCTAGGAGGAAGGAACATAGGGCTGCAGGGTCAGAGAGGTCACAGAGTAGCCTGTAAACTCACAAGGATTTACAAGAACAGTTGCACAAGTGATCTAGGTTAGGCTCATTCGTGGGTTTTTTAAAGTTAGAGCCCACTTGGAAAAGATTATTCAGTCAAAAAGAAGTTAGGAAACACATGTGGAACTGTGGGAAAGCTGAGACATAAACACCCCCAAATTTTCTCTTGCTGTAATCTAGAGCCAAGTTTTCCATCCAAGCCCATGCCTTGAACAGAGGAAATCACCAATCTTCAGCAACAATCTCTGAGTGATGGAGATGGGCTGTTGATTAAATTTACCCCTCAAATGAGTGTGACACCAGAGAGGCTGCAGTTTATTTCCATAGAATCATAAAATATGTTGGGTTGGAAGGGACTTTAAAAGGCCATCTAGTTCAAATCCTCTACAACAAGCAGGGGCATCTCTAACTAGAACAGATTGCCCAGAGCCCCAGCCTGACCTTGGATGGCTCCAGGGCTGGGGCCTTTACCACGGCTAAACTGATCACTCCCTCTTCACCAACTCTATCAGGTGCTAAAATCCCTTCTTCAAGTAAGGAAACACTAGGACTGACTGACTCAAGGAAGTGGAAGATGTTTGTGTGTCGTGTGGCTTGGGATGGGTGATAGCCCATGCTTCAGCTCCTGCACCCAAACCCTAAACCAGGATCCATACTGGGGGGAATTCATCAGCAATTTAAAATTCTCAGGTGATTTCTGGCCAACTCTGTGGTTTGGCAAAATAGCTGCAATCTCATTGCTTTGAACTTCTAGCAATAAAAGAGAGTTTCTTCTTAAATGAGGAAGGGGTAGCTCTCGGCACTTTCTTTTCCTGCCTCAAAGCAGACAGTGTGTAATCTATACCTGAAATCTTGAGCTTTGCAGACAAGGTGAAAAGAGATGCTTTTGACTTCTGAGTGAATACTCAGAAGTTCTGACACAGATGCACACAGGGGAACCACAGACAATGTCTCCTCTTTGCAAAAGCTGTGCCAGCAGTTCACAGGTCTTCGCAGGAACTTGGTGTTTTGCTGGGGAGCATAATCTTTTCTAATACTGTTAATTTTAATAAACTCTTTCTTGTCTGGTGGTTAGACCACAGGTCTACATGTCATAACACAGACATTGCCATTCCTGCTCTTCATTAGCCCTTGTGTCTCACCTCAAGCGAGACACTTAACATCGTTACTTTACTCCAAACCTTGAGCTCTTCAACTGTTATTTGCCCATCTCTACCTGAAGTAACGTTTGAAGAGCACATTGGAGAGACAGTATTTATTGTTGTACGTTCTGATTCCGGTGACACCCACGCTGGTCCCTGTTCATGTGGGACAGCGTCATTGCTTTGACTTCCTTTCTGTGCAAAGGCTTGGTGTTATCTGCTTTAGGAAGTATGATTAAGGAAAGAAGTATGCATCATTTTAAAGTGTTTCTTTTAGATATATCTGCTTAACATGAGCTTTTCCTTTGGCAGAAATCGTTTTACTTTAAGCTGAAAACGTTGCTTTGGGGTGTTACGTTCCTGAGAGAACCCATCTTCCGTGATGGTTTGAATCCATGTATCACCAACCTCTTCTTTCAAGTGCTAAGCATCTTCTTTCTGACGCTAGGGTCAGTAAAAATTGAAGGAATTAAACATTCTAGAATTGAACCTTTGGTGGAACTCATCTCACGGAGGTAGCACAACCTTGGGCATCTCAGCAGAAAGCACTGGCATTGATGTACAAAGCACTTTATTTGCAGAATCTGCTCTTATCAACCCTTTAGCTAACAGCGAGCCCTTCCACAAAGAGACAAGTTGGTTAATAACCACGTGTTGACGTAGGGATCAATGGGCAAAGGCTGAAGAAGCAAGTCGAGCAAGAAACCATGTTAGCACTCTGTGAAATCAGCTCTTTAAACAAACTGCTAGATGTCAGTGGAGGGTTGTGAAGTCTTACATGCTAACAGGCTCTTGTATTTGATGGCAAAGGCATTACATTTGTCATCAGCTGAATGGCAATAATTGGAGACAGCATTGTTGTCATGGATGCAGTAGGTGTTGCAACAAGCCTGATGATTCTCTGGTACTCGGTGTTTGCCACTGCATTTTCAAAAGTCATAAGCTGGGCCTCTTTAGAAAAACCTTTTCCTATGTCAAATCAGAGCCTGAGCTCTTTCACAGGCATTTACTTGCCACAAATACCACATCAGCGTTTAGACATAGCAACAATAGCTGTGGTCGGGTTCATCCTTTTGCAAGAGGATTGTGTCACTCCCGTTTTCGGGTGAACTGGTCAGCACCCATCCGTGTGCCTGACTCACAGGCAATGGATTGAATTGAGGCAAAAGTCTGTAATGCATATGGCAGAACCGACTGCTAGACATCATTTGTGTCAACCGGTAATCTCAACTGAGCTTGGGACACTGTAGCCCCTGGTTACATGGGGCTCCTGCAACTATAAACAGAGATAAAGTTCTCCAAGTTGTCTTCAGCAGGAGTGAAAATACTGACTCCCACGCCACAGTTTGCACAGTGCTTGTGATTTCCCTATCATTTTTGGGTTTAGTTCAAATGGGATGCGGTAGTGTTTTGACCCAGCACTGTGAAGTTCTGCAAAATTAATGGACTCAAGATAAAGAGGAATGTGTTTTTATGAAAAGCAGGGGGATTCCTTGGTGGGGATGTCCACCTCTAAAGTCCCTTCCAACCTAAGCTGTTCTATGATTCTATGAAACATGTTGAAGACCACCAGGCGAACACTTTCTCTGCCATCCCAAATGCATGTTCCAGACACAGACACCCCGCAGATGCTCTCAGCTCTCCTACTACACCAAGACCTTACATTGTAAATAACATTTGGTTAAAAAGAAGATCAATTCTAGTTCAAAATGTGTCTCCTCATCCATGTTCAGTTTTGAAGGCACCTTTCAGACTCTCCTGTGCTGGCCCAGCCCTATAAGCTTAATGCTTGTCTCAGCGGAGGCCGAGACTGAGCCTGGGAAGTACCAGCAGCTCTGGAAACCTCCAAGCAGCAGCAGACTGGCAGCTCAACCTGTGTGCTGCAAAGAAAAATACCCTATTCACCACCAATATTATTAATCGGCCCCACGGTTTGCTCAGACAGGAAATTGTTACTGACCACTTCAATTTTACTAAACAAATTAAACCACCCCATTACTCATTCAAATCTAATAAACCGCAGAACAGAGAGGAGGAAGTGAGTGCTTTAAAATGGCTTGGAGAAAAGTTCTCACTTTGTTTTGCCATTTAATTAAAGCCAGGCTTTTTACAGGAAGGAGAATAATTAAATGGCAACAACATGCACACTATGATAATCTCCATTGGCATCTCAACATGTAACTTGCTACTGTAGGCAGGAGGATTTTCATGCTGCTCCTCAGCAAGAAAAGGATGAGAAAATACATGGAGCACCGGGGTAGATCTCTCCCGTTATGCCCTGTCGAGTGATACAAAGCTATGTTAGAAAGGGGACTATGAAATAATTGTTCTGATGCTTAATATCTGCTGAAAGCAAATTCTTGAAGATGTTGCCTGAAAAACGCCTGACAGACAGCTGTTCCAAAGGTGCCTTGGGAGACCTCATTGCTCTCTACAGCTACCTGAAGGGAGGTTGTAGTGAGGCAAGTGTTGGCCTCTTCTCCCCAGTGACTAGTGATAGGTAGGACAAGAAGAAATGGGGTCAAGTTGTGCCAGTGAAGGTTCAGATTGGATCTTAGGAAGAACTTCTTCCCAGAAAGAGTGGGGAGGCCTTGGAACAGGCTGCCCAGGGAGGGGGAAATGGCACCATCCCTGCAGGGGTTCAGCATATGGTTAATAGTTTGGGGTTGTAGAATGGATGGTTGGACTTGATGATCTTGCAGGTCTTTTCCAACCTTGATGATTCCATGATTCTATGGTTCCCTGACCATCAAGTGTTTAAAATATCAACAAACATCACTGCAGTTTTAGTATCTGCAGTCCCAGCACTAGTTCAATACGTGATATGATTTGTATGCTTATGTAAATATTGTCTTTGCAGTCAGAAGGCAGGAAAAGCATGAACATACTTGTACCACAGAGGGCGATTGCCCTAATTGTTTGCCTTTCTTCTCCACATCAAATTACTGCTTTAAATGAAGGTAATTTCACAAAGAGGCAGAAACACTGTTTTTGCTATGGGAATTCCTACTCCAGCGTAAGCTGCCTCTACCTGAAAGAAGAGTTCAGAAAGGGGAATTAGTCCTTTGTGGGGTTCTGGCTCCTAAAAGATGATTAAAGCAGACAAACACTGGTACCAGATAATCTGGATAATAAGGGCAAATATCACAAGGCACGAATACACAGCATGCTTTGGGATCCCTACAAAGGCCAGAAAAGCCTTTTCAAGTCCATACAAGTTCGTTCCTGTCTGTACAATACATTCTCTTTGGGACTGCTGGCATTTGTCTCCATGCTCAGACGGATGGAGAGCGGTTGCTGGAAGGTCTTTGCCCATCTGGAGCTGGTGTCTCACCTGCTTCGCTGTAGCAGATCTACTGCAGCCTTAATGCAGAGCACAAAGGAGGAAAGTCAACAGGAAGATGTTACTAACTGTACTGCATACGGAAGAAGCCAGCATGTTCAGTAAAATCTTTCAGTCACCACCAGAATGAAGTGATATCTGATAAGAGAAGTGATTTCTTTTCCCATGCATGGACCATGTTATCCCCAAGGCCCTGGTGTGCAGCTGCTCTGTCTTCCCCATCACAGATGTGCTGCAGAATGGGTTGCAATCAGCTCCACTTCTCATTCTTCAAAATATTCTCCCTACCACTCTAGCTGGTCTTACTTCATTTGTTTTGCTCTTTGGAAGAAGTTACAGATTCAACATCTTAGAAACCAGCTGTAACTTTTACAGGAAAAAACTATGTGATTCATACTTTTCCAGAAATTACACGTTGGCACCTTCCAAAAACCACACTCAACCCTAGACCTTGCACCATATTGTTCTCAAGATACCTGCTAGAACATCACACCAGATCTTACAGCTCAGAAGGAAATGTCTTTCATGCCATCACCATTCCCTGGCTGAAAGGGAAGTGGTTGCACCTTATGAAAATTATTCAAAAGGGTACTTGCCATCCTGTAATGGCAACTTCCAGTGACACAGGAGATGATGGAAAATCTAAGGAGATGGACAGAGGTCTCTTCCAGCCTCAATAATTCTGTGATTCTGTGAACTCTGGGGCAGAAAAGTTTACTAAGACAAGATGCAAAAGAAATTCGTAATGGAATACCGATTCAGTGTTTAGTTTCAGTAATCACTTTCTGTTGGGGTTGTTTTTCTTCCCTTTTTAAAGGCAGCATCCCCAGCCTGCCTCGCCAGGAGCCACGGAGTGAACCAGACTGTTGTGACAAAGGTCTTGAAGGAAGTTGGCAGGAGATGCAATGGAAAGGTGTCCTGGCCAAGAAGACCCTCAGCAACATCTTGTCATTTTGAGAGGTGAACTGGCACATGCTGCACAGACTGGAAAGACCTCGTGGATCCTTGAAAAGAGTATTAATAATTAAAACCAGCGAGTGTTTCATAAGATGCCAGTGAACACAGTCAGCCTCAGAAGGAATGGCTGGGTGCTTTGAATAATGCACTCTGCAGAAACCTCCAGAAAGTCAGAAAATTATTTATGAAGTGCATCTGAGGACAACAGTAGACTGCCCACTAAGCTAAAAACGTCTTTCTTTCTGTCCTCTACTTTTAAACATCATTTACAGGGTAGCTAATACCCCAAAGCGTACACTAAACCTATTTTCCACATGCCATGGGGAAGTAAAAGCTTTGCACTTCAGAAACACCCTTCTTCTGGCCCAAATCTGACCAGGTCTTCAAAGCACTTTGTCAGAATGCAATACAGAAAACACCAGTCTGAGTTTCAAGGGGTAACCTCTGAGGGTTTACATCTCTGTTGTGCAAGGTTTCTTCCATCTTAGTGCATGGTGATGCTTGGCCAGGACCACACCAGCCGAGGCACTGGGAAGAAGTCAACCTCCTGTGGTTCTTGGGGGCATGGTGGACTTGGCAAGGCAGGGTTAAAGGCGGAACTTGATGACCTTAACTTAAAGATCTTTTCCAAACTATTCTATGACTGCTGCAAGCTCTCCAGCTGCAAGAGCGCTTCAACAGCTGCCTGGCCAGCTCGATGCCACCCTGGTGCCCTCTGTTCCTATGCACAGTGCTAGCAAGACAGTGGCATTTCCTGCTCTAAAGCTGTACATTCCTCTCGCTTCCTCTGAAAGAATAACTTTGGCATAAGCAAATAGCAGCCTGCAAAGGGAGATTCCACTGCAGCGCCATTCAACCTGGGTTGCCGCAGCTCTGGAAGTCCCCAAGTTCTCAGTGCCAGTGGAACTGTTTCTCACCAGCTTTTCCTTACACACCCCCACCCAGCCATTGTTCCAGCAAAGAGGGGTGCGGGGGAACCATGGTCAGGGCTAGTTGCTCTCTTTGCAGAGACTGGGCTGAAAGAAGCTCTAAGGTCTCTGCAAGGGCAGTAGTGCAGGTAGCAGCTTACCAGCATACAGACCTTACAGTACACATTGTGAGGGTCCCTGGTAATTATGAGAAGTGATGGCATAGCCCGATTAAAGAGAAAAGCTCCACCAAGCTCCCAAATTTCAAAGCCTTTTTAGAGTCCTTACCAACGTACCTCATCCTTCATGTTTGCTTAAACAGTTGTTCAAACAGTTTCTGTTTGCTCAAGCAACTGGGTTGATATCCCAGATCAGTACATAAACCTGTAACTATGTGCTTCCCTACAGTTACTTCTCTCCTGATTGCTGCAAAATAAAACAGGCAGGAAAAGGATGTACAGGTATACAAAGAATACTGGAGTCTTTAATGGAAAAGATCAGGAATTATATAGCTATTTGGTTTGTGGGTGCAAACACACACAGGCAGTTGTGGCTGTTCAGCCCCAGGATTTAGATTTAGAAGTGTTACTCTAAGCAAAATGATGTCCTAGCAAAAATGTTAGGGTAGATGATAAAATATGGATCCAAACTGTCTGTGGGTTAGATTACACCAAGCTTTGGCTGGATTGAGGAGTTCTGTCTCCTCTGGCTCAGACATTACATAGCAGAGCCTGCAGTATTTCATCTCCTCTGGAATGTAATTTTGCAATTCTAGGTACTAGGTGCAAAAAAAAAAATCTTAAAAATAAACTTGTGGATTGTCCACCTGCGTTCAGAGTAGGGAGGAGTTTGGGAGGGAGGTGCCCCCCTACCCAGAAGAGAGAAGTACTGAGAGGAGCTGGGCTTCACACAGACCTGGCACTGACACTGCAAATCTTTCCATCTGAAAATAGGAGCCCGTAAGGTTTAAATCACAAACACGCAGTAAAAACCTACTTGAAACGAGTCCATGTAAACGGAGGGACTGAAAAACAGCGATGTACCTCTGTCCTGTTTCCCTTTCCAGGAAGGAACATCTCTTGGGTAATCTAAAACCAAAACAAAGTAGCAGAAAACTTTATTTAACCTCCAGCTAATTTCCTATCCGGACTAAATTTAGCTGCTCAGATTGTGTTTGGTGAACGTGCCTTGCAGAAGGGTGTTTGCCGTTAGCCCAAAGCAACCCTTGCAGCGCTCTGGTTAAGACTGGCTGATTTAATTCCACATCTTAGCATGAATTTTTAACGTGAGATGTCACTTCATGTTCAGAGACAGTGGTGCTGGAGTGGCACTGAGAGTCATGTAGAGCTGGTGGCTGCATTTTGCTCGATGGAAAAGCCCAACCACCCACATAGTGAACAGCTGCTGGGAACTGACTTCCAGTGACTTCTCCAAGAGCAGGAGAGGGAGAGCGCGAGAGGATAAAAACATTATCATAAAAGCTCCTTCACGCTTATTTTGAAACAGACAGTCATTAATTCAAGGAAGATCAAGTCAGGGACCAGCCCAAAACACTCAGATTATTTTTCCATGAGTCAAGAGTTATACTCAAAACAAAAATTAGCCTACAAATCCCAAGGCCACGCTGCACTGAGCACTTCCCAGCACAGGTCACTGCTGCCAGCCTCCTGCTACAGAAATAAATAAATTAAAAGAAAATAGATGCTTTCTCCAATGGCTTGGAAAGCGTTTAAACCTTTATTCGTTCCATTTCTCTCAGTCCTTATAAAACCTTCAATTTTAAGGTCAGAAATTATCTGTACTGCTGTCAGCTGAGGGTATATAAATTCTGGAAGGAGCATAAAAGAGAAGCAAGTACATTAGAAACTCTGAAATTGAGAGTAAGTAGTTCTAGACGTTAAGATTTGGGGAAGTTGGAGACCGCAACAAAGTGCTTCTTCTCGTATCCAACTGAGAATCGCATCAGCTTTGTGGTGAGACTCTTTCCAGGGTGAGGAGATACCAGCTTACCAAACTATCACTGAAACTATGGCTGAGTAGCATTTGCAGTTCTTCTCAGTCCAGTAATACTGGAAGAAGAAGAAAAAGGGAAGAAAAGAAACCATCCTTCAGAAAGTTAATTAAAAAGAAATCATAACAACTTGTGCAAGAACTTTATTAAAGTTCTGCTTGATGTTAGAACTAACAGTATCTTTGATCCCTTGCAAGGGAAATGATTTGAAGGGAATGGCAAATGCATCAACAGACTGGTGAGAAAAGCTGCTACTTTACTGCATTGCATCCCCTACTCCAAGACCTGCTCCTCCATGGCAACGAGGCTGGAGAGTGTCCAGCATAGAGAAGATGGTGAAGGAAGTAGAACACTTCCCTTATGATGAAAGACTGAGGGAGCTGGGTCTCTTGAGTTTGGAGAAGAGGGGGCTGAGGGGTGACCTCATTCATGTCTATAAATATGTGAGGGGTGGGTGTCAGGAGGATGGAGCCAGGCTCTTCTCAAGGTCATCTGGTGATAGGACAAGGGCCACTGGGTGCCAGCTGGAACAGAGGAGGTTCCATATCAATATCAGCAGGAACTTCTTCCCAGGGAGGGTACCGGAGCATTGGAACAGGCTGCCCAGGGGGACTGTGGAATCTCCTCTGGAGATGTTCAAGACCCACCTAGATGTGTTCCTGTGCGACTGTGATCCTGCTGTGGCAGGGGGATTGGACTGGATGATCTTTTGAGGTCCCTTCCGATCCCTAATGATTCTATGATCTTTTAAGGTCCCTTCCAACCCAAACCATTCCACGATCCTATGGCCTTCATTTTCTTAGTGAACAGAGGCAAATGTAAGATTTTGCTATTCACACTAATGATTTGAAGAAGCCTGAAAAGGAAGCTGTACAGCATGTAATGCTGGCAATTTAGCTTTCTGTAATCATTAACAGTCTTTCCTAAGTCCAGAGTTTATTCTCTTTGATTTATTTTCTTTTTGTTGGTGTGAGACTGTGGAGCCCTGTCTGATTTACAGACCCATAATAACCTCTGTTGGATGAATGAGGCTGTGCAAGCCAGGACTGGAGAATCTGGAGATGATTTAAGACTGTCTCCACTCTTGCAGCTCCTCTTTATGTCTCTGGCATCACAAATAAACACAACTACAGGCAGGACAAGAAGTAGCAGCTGGTTAGTAGGAAACAAAGTGCTAAATAATTAAAATCCTCAGCTGTAGGAAGGAAAAAAGTAAAAACAAAGAAGTTTTGCTCTAACAGTTACACTTCTCGCTCAGTGACACCCAAATCTGGCAGAGTTCTGTAGAAGCTGATTCAGGGCTGGTTCTCAGTGTTAAGTGCAGGTGGTGTTAACAGCTTTAAAAGGAGAATAACACCTAACCAAAGTTTTGTTGGGTAATTATTGTTATTATTACAAGAAGGATGTGGCNNNNGGGGGGTTTGTGGGGTCTCCTTTTCTGGAGATGTTTGAAACCCACCTGGACCTGGTTAGGGTGTTCTGCTGTGGCAGGGGAATTGGACTGGATGATCTTTTGAGGACCCTTCTGATCCCTGATGATTCTATGATTCAAGATCAAGAAGTATCTCAGAGCTGGCAAGAGCATGGTAGAGATCACGGTGATGCTGAATCACTAATCCACGGAGCTTCGATGGCACTCGGCACGCAAGGAAATGTCTTTTCCCTGCTGTTTCCTAAAATAGATCTGAGTGGAGCAAAGCAACATCTGCAGAAAGCAAGATTAACAACACAATTCTCTGTCTCTGATGCAACTTCCCATATGTTCTCAATCACCATTTTCCATAGGCTGCTTTTTGCTGATATATTTTAAAGAGATGAAAATGCTCTGGCTGCAAAGAAAATATATATGTGTGTGTATATATATATATATACACATATTTATATCTATCTAA
This sequence comes from Upupa epops, assembly GCA_013397515.1. Classification (NCBI taxonomy): domain Eukaryota; kingdom Metazoa; phylum Chordata; class Aves; order Bucerotiformes; family Upupidae; genus Upupa; species Upupa epops. The sequence goes on along the minus strand of VZRI01012215.1, from coordinate 242,602 downwards.
ATATATATTTAGATATATATTCGTGGCTGAACATGGCCACTGCTGCAGCTTCTAAAGGAAACCATAAAATGGTCTGGGTTGGAAGGGAGCTCAGAATTGTCCAGTTGCAACCTCCCCTCCCTGCCATGAGTGGCAACACCTCTGACCATAGAACGGTTTAGGTTGGAAGGGACCGCAGAGATCATCCAGTTCTGACCCCCTGCCATGGGTAGGGACACCTCTCATCAGACCAGGTTGGCCAGAGCCCCATCCAACCTGGCCTTGAGCGTTTCCAGGGATGGGCAGCCACAACCTCTCTGGGCAACCTGTTCCAGGGCCTCTGAACCCTCACAGGGAAGAATTTCTTCATAAGACCCCATATAAATCTCTCATCCTCTAGCTTAAAACCATTTCCCTTATCTGATCACTAAAACCTCTTGGAAAAAGCCCTTCCCTAACTTTCTTATAGCCTCTTTCAGACCCTGCTGTAAGGTCTCCCTGGAGCCTCCTCTTCTCTAGGCTGAACAACCCCAACTCTTGCAGCCTGTCCCTGTAGGAAAGGTGCTCCAGCCCTCTGATCATCTTCATGACCCTCCTCTGCACTTGGTCCAACAGTTTGACGTCTCTCTTGTTCTGGGGGCTCCAGAACTGCACATAGTACTCCAGATGGGGTCTCTCAAGTTAATTTAAGCAAGATGGATAATTTTCTTTTCTGACTAGCTGTGCATTCATGAGTTCAGGAAACACAGATAATAAGGGATCCTTAAAAATAAGAAATGAGCTGTAACTCCATCGTATCTCCTCCTGCCCCACATCATGAAAGGTCATGGTTGGCTGGGCCCCACTGCAGCTCAATGCAAAAAGTTATAAAGGAACTCAGAAGCTGCTTTTCCCCACCAAAAGCAAAAATAAGGAAAGAAAGACAGACAGACCAATTGTACAGCACTTTCATCTCATGAAGAGGAAACGGTGATTTCTCTCAGCCGTTCTATTGCCTGGGAGCTGAGCAGCCTTTGGTGAGAAAGGAGTTAACCAGCAAGTTCACCTCCACTGTGGAAGAAAACATGTTGTTTGGATCAATCCTTTCCAGGGTAAATAAGCACCAGTGCTCCATAACACCTTTTCTCTTGGAGGTGCCCTGTGTCTCTGGCTTGGCTGGGTTATACTGAATGCCGCCTCAGGTCTCTCACAAATATAATCTGCCACACCTGAAGGATGCAGCTATGCTGGAAAATGTCAGCCTCAGAAAAATAAGTCAGAAAGGCACTGAAAACCTCTGAAATTCAGTCTCCTGAGCAGCCATGAATTTCCAAGGCACAAATTAATGACATTAATGCGGTGAGTGGTGGTGGAAACCCAGACAAGTGTCCAGCAGATGAATTTTTCTCTCTGACCTTTTAAAATACTGCAACAGCAAGAATGTCTCTGGAAAAGCCCCAGATCCTCTTTCTGTTTTGTTCTGAACCAGCCCCTCCAAACTATACTGCTCAATTTCACTCCAGCTCTCATCCCCAAACACAGATCAACTCTGTCTCTTCAGCATGAGGTTCTACGTGACAGTTGTGCTTGATGAATCTCCCCTATATTTACTTTTTCCAGCCCCAAATGTGCACTCTCATGCCTCCGGCAGTGGGTAATGGCAATTGTGCTGAAGAGCTCCTGGTCCTTCTGGAGGGTATTGCTTCTCCTTGTGTGGTTATCGCAAGCAGATAAAAGGGAAGTCAGATGCAAAGGCACATTTAAACATGAAAACGAGACAAGAACACCCTGAAAGGGCACTTGTTCACCCTTAGATCAACCTCATATAGAATCACAGAATCATAAGGGATCGGAAGGGACCTTGAAAGATCATCTACTCCAACCTCCCTGCCACAGGCAGTGATGCCTCTCAACCAGACTTGGTTGCCTAAAGCCTTATTCAACCTGGCTTTGAACACCTCCGGAGAGGGGGCAGCCACAAGCTCCCCAGGCAATCGATTCCAGAGTCTCTCCCCACTTGCACTGAAGAACTTCTTCCTAAGATCTAGTCTGAACCTCCTCTCCTTCAGTTTCAAACCATTTCCCTTTATCCTACTGCTAGATCCTCTTGGGAAAAGTCCCTCTCCAGCCTTCCTGTAGGTTCTCCCTACAGGAAGACAGCTCTAAGGTTCCCCTGAAGTCTTCTTTTCCCTAGGCTGAAGAACCCCAGCTCCCTCAACCTATCATCATAGCAAAAGTGCTCCAGCCCTTGGATCATCTTTGTGGCCTCCTCTGGTCTCACTTCAATGGTTCTATGACCTTCTGTTGTTGGGGACACCAGAACAGACACAGTATTTGAGGTGGGGTCACACAAGAGCCAAGCAAAAGAGGGAGAAATAAGTCAGCCCAGTGAACAGCAGATCCACTATACTGTGTCTTGTGGCTATGTGATACCTGCCTGGCTCCTTGCAGAGGATGGATGTGTTCTGGGCATGTATCAGGCATGTTGAGGAAGAGGCTGGGATGCCTGTAACACTTGGTGCCTCAATCAGTTGTGCACATAGTCATCAGTGATTCATGGTTTGTTCTGTAAAGGTCTCTGATTCAGAGCTCCCAAAAACTCGTTGTAGCTGAAATCAGTGGATGTTGCATGTCAAACAAAGGAAGGGCTGCATTAAATGCTCTGAAAGAAACCCAAACGGGAGGCAGCTGAGCAGAGAAGGCAGGCATTTCTGATATCCATTTCCCCTCTGTCCTTGTGCCCCAAGGGGATCATTCAGAGTTGAATCCTCACACCTCACAGTGGTGTGAAAGCACATTATTGATAAACGTCTGTAGTGTTCACTGTGCGAGACTGAGGTGGGAACCATCACAAACCTGATGGCAACCCTATTGTGATTTCAAGACAATAAAAAGCTGTTTAAACAGGTTATTGCAAGATGCAGTAGGCAGCAAGAGGACAGAACACACAGAAACCCCAGTTTTAAATGCTCTGCCATGCTGCAGAAGGGAATGTGATGGCAAAAATGGTTCATGAGTTAGTACAAAGCTTTATTTTAATACTTATGCCTGAGAGCCCTGGATTAAGAGTGCATAGGAAGTTTGAATCAGGTCATTTCATTGCTTTTGGGGACCTAGCACTGCCAGTCCAGTAGAATTCTTCCCTGTAACATGCATCCTGTGCCTACAGATGGTTTGCATGTGGCCAACTGTTGGCTTTTGTAGAATCATCAGGGATCAGAAGGGACCTTGAAAGATCATCCAGTCCAATCCCCCTGCCACAGCAGGATCACCCAGACCAGGTCCAGGCAGGTTTCAGAAGTCTCCAGAGAAGGAGACTCCACAACCCCCTCCTGGGCAGCCCCCTCCAGTGCCCCATCACCCTCCCTGGCTTTACAAAGAGAACTGTGTGAAAAGTCTCTCTTTTCCACTACGCTGACACTGAGCACAACTCCAGCTTGCAGCAGCAATATATCTACTGTTCTACACATTGTTCCTGTTCTGAAAAGGAAGAGGAACAGGGCTGGACTCCTTCAGAAATGAGAAATGCCATTGAGATCTTGTTTCCTGTGAAGGACCCAGAGACAGCTTCAGTTTTTGGAGTCCTACGTTGGGTTTCAGTGGTGCCATAGTTAGTAAGATCTGCTACATCTTTCTGAAATCACTCATTATAGATGAAAAAGAATAAAAATGGGCCTGATTTTAGTCAGCAGAAGAGCCCTGACCACTAGAGCAGATTGAGTTGAAAACAGACTCTTTGAATGGGGAGCAGATATCCCCTCACTTCTGCTCCTGGTGAAGAGTGAGAGGGAAGCATCAGGGCACAGGATCATAGTATGTACTATGTTGGAAGGGATCTCCAAAGTTCATCTAGCCCAACTTCTCTGCAACAAGCAGGGCCATCTCTCACTAGAACAGACTGCCCAGACCCCCATCCAGCCTGACCTCAAATGACTCCATGGATGGGGGCTCCAACCTCTCTCTAGGCAGCCTGTTCCATCTCTGCAGCAAGAACAGCCTCAGCATGTCCAGTAGTTAAGAGATCATTCCTAGTGTGTCCAGTGATGGTCAACAGGCTCCTGGTCTCCTCACCACAAGCAGCACAGCGTAAGCCCATTTGGACTTCAAACCCTTCTGAACTAATTGTTTAAAGTAGTGGCAGCCAGGCAGAAGTAGGAAAAAGTTAGATGCTGTTTGTGTGCTGGTTGTACAGACCACCCTTAACAGTCACTAATTGGGCTCCAAAAATGCTGGGATGACTTGAGATGCTGATTTTAAACCTGTTCTTCCTCCTAGCTACAAATCATGGGGCTCCTGAAAACACTGCAAGCTGGCAACACTGTGCTTACACCCAGTGGCTTTTCTGTGAGAGGAGGTCATTGATAGCTTCTACTTCCCTCCATCTGCTTGCATGCACCATACAAAGGCAATGCCACTGCCACACAATCTTATCACTACGCGCTGCAAGAACCTTAGTGAAATCAGAAGTGCCAGCTGCAACTGTAAAAAACCAATCTTCAAATCCAGAAGCTGTCTTGAGAGAACAAAGAGGATAATATTTGCTTCAACCAACAAAAATCATTCAGAACAATGCTCTAGTTTACGTGTTTTTAAGTATATGCTGACCTTTTCAGGGAAGCTAAATTCCCCATCACTTTTTCCTCCTCCTCTCTTTCCACCTGAAGTGATGGCCACCACAAAAGAGACTCTCGATCCCAGATGTGTTCCATTTCCTGCAGTAAAAAGTCAAGTTGCTGCCTTTTTCATAACTACCTGCCAAGGATGGAGATGCACTACTTAAGAATTTTCTGCAACAGCTTCTAGTTTGAGATGAATAAATCAGTAGGATTTGATGAGCTCGCCAGCATTTTCTAATTTGTTTCTACTGGCAGAACTGCTGCAGCGAGTTACATCCCGAGTGACATCCAAACAAATCTGGTGCCAGCATCTGCTTTATAATGACCTAAATGTCTAAACCTAATTTTAGAAAGTGACTTGCAAAGGGTTCAAGTGAGGCTTTCTGAGCTTGGTCTGGGTTGTGCTTCCATAAGTGAAGAACAGCCTTGTGGTGGTTATGTGGTCACTGTTGCTTTACGGATGCATGGTGGGGTCCTGGGCAGAGCTGTGACCCATACAGAGGGGCAAGATTTCAATATGTCTCTTCTCCCCAATTACTGATGATAGGACAAAAGGAAACAGCCTCAAACTGCATCAGGGGAGGGTTAGATTGGATCTTAGGAAGAAGTTCTTTCCTGAGAGAGTGGCTGGGCACTGGAACGGGCTGCTCAGGGAGGTGGTGGAGTCACCATCCCTGGAGGGGGTTAAAAGGCGAATAGCTAGAGTGCTTGAGGACACAGTCTAGGAGTTGGGAAGATGTTGGAATGAGGGCTGGACTTGGTGATCTTATGGCCCTCTTGGCCACAAGAGCACATTGCTGGCTCAAAGTCATCCTGCTGTCCACTAGGATCCCCAGATCCCTTTCTCCTACACTGCTCTNACTTGCTGACAGTGCACCCTAATCCCTCATCCAAGTCATTAATGACTACATTGAAGAGGACTGGTCTCAGCACAGATCCTTGGGGTTCTCCACTAGATACAGACCTCCAGCCAGACTCTGTCCAATTATGATAAAATATACAATCAACATTAAAAGATTTAAGGGATTATTGTTGTAAATGATGCAAAGAAACCATTGAAGTGTGTTGAGTGTCTTGAATCACACGTAGCCCTGGCTTTATGTTTCAGCAGGATTCTATTGTATGAGTTTTCATTTAAACCTAGTGGTAAAAACATATCTGCGATCAAACTGGTAAATAATGAATCACCCACAAGTTCAGCTCATTTCCTATCTCTTGCTGAAAAAAATGTTGATTCCAGGCATGGGAGCAGAACTTTGAGCCAAACAGTACTTTCTTTATGGTGTGCATGACTCATAGGAAAGAATGTCTCACGGGGATAGCAGGAGAGAAAAAAATGAAATAAAAACCCCAGAAGTAAATTTGCTTTAAAGAAACAGGCAATCAAGTAAAGGGCAAGAGGTCACAAAAGGCCTTCAGACCTTTCTGTGTTGCTGCTGTGGCCTCCACAGTGTCCCCCCAGCTCCTCTGCCCTGAAGTAGGAAAATCATCTTCCTGGAAAGGGCCATCAGACTTTGGCACAGGCTGCCCAGGGAGGGGGTTGAATCACCATCCCTGGTCGTGTTTCACAGTCGTGGAGATCTGGGGCTCAGGGACAGGGTTTAGTGGTGGCCTTGGGACAGCTGGGTTCATGGTTGGAGTCGATGAGCTTAAAGGTTTTTTCCAGCCTAACCAAATTTATGAAACACACAGCTCTTTCTCAGAAAGTCCCCAGGCAAGGTACTGGGGCAGGGTGAGTATTGGGAGGGCAGCACCCCAGAAAGGAAAGGTGAAACCTTGGGACAGCTCAAGGGCTGACAGAAGCCCATTAATTGATTGAAGCCAAATCAGAACACAAAAGAGACTGGAAATGGATGCTTTCAATGCTTGCCCATAGTTTGCCCCTAAGGTGGAATCCTGTCAGCTAACCCTGGCACATGCCATCGATCCATGGTGGGGGATTATGGTACAGAGTCAGCAGATAGCTTCCACTCCTTTCTACCCTCTATTCTTTAACATCCATCACAATTTCAGTGAGGAACAAATACCTGGTTCTCTTTCCTCATTCACAACTATGAATACAAGCAGTCTATCCTCCTCCATCAGTTGCTTTGTGATCTCTTGATGGACCTTTAATTATTACAACTAATCACCCTCCCTGGGAGGCATCTCCTCCCTCAGCAGGGTAGATCAATATTCACTGTTGGTTGTGAAATGAAACAGGATTTCACCCCAGCTTTCAGCAGCAATAGCTCATCTGCTTGCCGTTCCTCTCTTCAGTTCCCTGAGCACTAATGGATTTTTAATTTCAACGAGCATTGCTATATACACTGATGTAAGAATTTATGAGTAATTAAAACATCTTGCCTTCTGCTCCAGGGGCAATATCGCACGGCCAGGAACACAGACTGAGACAAGGATGCAACATTAAAGGGAAGGGTAACTCATTCCTGTAGGGTAACTGGGTGCTTCTCTAATGTCACCCATTTAAACCCCTCCTCAGGACCAATTAATTTCAGTCTGTGAAGACTAAGAAAATTGTTTCTATTATCTCAGAGCAGATCACTTCTCTCTCCCACGCATTTTAGGAGCTTTCAAAAAGAAATACTGAGGCCTGAGGGAGATTATCCTGCTCAGCACCTCTCCTTCCCAGGGATGCTCCAGCAAATGCCAGTAGCGTAGTTGCTGCATACATTTACATGTTAGGATGGCTGTAAGAAATTACTGAATCATAGAATGATAGAATGGTTTAGGGTTGGAAGGGACCTTAGAGATCATCTTTAAGACTCTCCAAACCCTGAAAGGTGCCTGTTGGAAGGCTGGGGAAAACTATTCATGAGGGTAAAGAACAATAAGACAAGAAATCATGGTTAGAAGCTGGAAAAGGAGGGATTTAGGATGGACATGAGGATAAAGTTCTTGAATCTGAGGGTGGAGGATCCCTGGAACAGACTGCCTAGAGAGGTGGTAGAGGAGACACCATCCCTGGAGCCATTCAAGGTCAGGTTGGATGGGGCTGTGGGCAATCTGTTCTAGTGAGAGATGGCCCTGCTTGTTGTAGGGGCTTGGACTAGATGGCCTTTGGAGGTCCCTTCCAACCCAAGACATTCTAAATGGGCAGGGACACCTCTGCATCTCCACGAAGACTTAAAAGAGGAAGAAAACGCGCACTCAGTGACACTAGTTTAAGGGTTAATCCCTGATGATGCATGAAAGCATAAGTTAAAATCCGTAGATTACCCAAAATCTTGAATTGGAATGGAGTTAGTTTCTTTCCACTCAGATTCACTTCCGTACCTGCTGGAATGCAGTAGAACTTTCAGAAGCTGGATTTATCTGGACAGTAGCATTTCCCCCTAGGAAGATCCACTGGTGATTTCATTTCAGTGGGTGGAATCCATAGTGTGTAAATAACCCGCGGGAAGACAAGATTTGTTACCACAAGGTTGACATAAAGCATTCATTCCGTATCACAGTGCCAGGGAGGGATCAGCCCCAAGCTGATCCTTTCCAACCACGATAAGTTTGGCAGCACTAGGAGGGGGACTCATAGACTGGACTTCTGCAGATATGCTGAAAATTGTAAGACGCAATATCCAGAGTGATGTTTGCCCTGGAAGATGCTCAAAGATAATCATAAGATGATTTCTTACTGCATACCTCCTGGTGAAAGTTCCAGGGCAAGGGCTAAACCATCTGAAATTCACTTAGGGTAAGACACAAAGTTCTCCAGGCCTAAGCAGCTTCTTGCAGACCACAGGCAAGAGCCAAGTGCTTTGCTGGTTTTGGGGGGTGTCTTGTTTTCACTTGACCTCAGGAATGCAAGTGGCTGCTATAAATGATAACAAGCCTTTCAATTCAGAAAACACTGCAGCAGTACCCCTTGTACCATCCCCCAGTGCCCAATGCAGCACTGGCAGCACCTCACTCCGGTGTTTCAGAGGTAAATAACTTGCGTCTTAACTCCAGAAGCCTATTGCTTCAACAGTTCTTATCAAAATGATAAACGCAGTCAATTTCTGCTGAGCCTTCATTAGTATTAGAGACATTGAGCCAGCAATGCGCTCTTGCGGCCAAGAGGGCCAACAGCATCCTGGGGGGGATCAAAAGGTGGTTAGCAGATTGAGAGAAGTTCTTCTCCCCCTCTAATGCACACTAGTGAGAGACCATCTGGAGTATTGTGTCCAGTTCCGGGCCCCTAAGGTCAAGAGGGACACAGAACTGCTGGAGGGTGTCCAGCATAGAGCAACAAAGATGATGAAGGAAGCAGAGCACCTCCCTTATGAAGAAAGGCTGAGGGAGCTGGGTCTAGAGCTTGGTGAAAAGGAGGCTGAGGGGAGACTCCATTCACGTCTATAAATGTGTGAGGGGTGGGTGTCAGGAGGATTGAGCCAGGCTCTTCTCAAGGTCATCTGGTGACAGGACAAGGGGTAATGGGTGCCAGCTAGAACAAAGGAGGTTCCACTTCAATATAAGAAGAAACCTCTTCCCAATGAGGGTACCAGAGCACTGGAACAGGCTGCCCAGGGGGGTTGTGGAGTCTCCTTCTCTGGAGAGGTTCCAGACCCACCTGGATATGATCCTGTGTGATTTGGTCTAGGTGATCCTGCTGTGGCAGGGGGATGACTAAATCTTTCAAGGTCATTCCGATCCCTAATGATTCTATAATTCTGCCCTCCCTTGCTCATTGTCTTTCTCCTTCAGTCTTTTAGATTGGAGTAGATGATCTCTCTGAGGTCCCTTCCTATTTTATTCAATGGCTGCTTGATTAACAAGGAGAAGAGGAGTAGACGCTTTACATCATGGAAAGAGAAGGAAAAGAGATGGAGTAATGAGTCCTACACCATGTCTTGCCCTAGGGTGTGAGGATTTCTGATCAGCAGGGGAAGCACCAACAGCCTGGAGGAAGAATGACCCATTTTGGCATGGGAAGGATACAGGGAACTACAGAAGAAAGGCTCCTCATGCTACACGAGATGAAACACTAGGAGCCCTGTAGTCCATAGCCAGCACTAATTCAAGAGGCAGAAACTAGGGATCTCATCGGAGCCTGAGCGAGCAGATTTTCTGAGCGAGCAGTTTTAAGCCAGAAAACAGAAGGTATCCCTGGCTGACCATAAGGAAACCACCGCTTGCCAGAGAAAAACGTACGTGGCAGGGGCAGTGCTTCAAAGGTGCATGTGTGGAAGGAGCCGGAGCCTGCGGGTGTTTGTGATGACAGCTGGTGTAAAGCAAAAAGTATTGATTTTCCAGTGGAAAAGGCGACGTCAGGATGAGTTACGTCAGCAGGTGGAGAAGTGCGCTTTGTAGTGGAGGAGCCTAACAGGAACAGCCACCTATTTCTGTTTTTGCTTAGCAGTTGACATTAAAATTGGAAAATTTGGTTTGGGAAGGAAGAGACAATTAGTGTCACTGGCAATGAGCAGTCTGAAAGAAGTTCCTGCTGACATTGATATGGAACCTCCTCTGTTCCAGCTTGTATCCATTGCCCCTTGTCCTATCACCAGATGACCTTGAGAAGAGCCTGGCTCCATCCTCCCAACACCCACCCCTCTCATATTTACAGACATTAATGAGGTCACTCTTCAGCCTCTTCTTCTCCAAGCTCAAGAGCCCCAGCTCCCTCAGCGATTCACTCTATAACCAAGGGGGGAAAGGCCTTTCATCGTATTTATCTTATGTCAGCGGTCATGAGGAGTTACGACACTCTCTAATCATTGCTACCTTCGTTAACTTGGAGTTTCTTTCTTCCAAGAACAGAACTACAATCATAGAATTGTTTAGGTTGGAACACACCTTAAAATCATCAAGCCCGACTGTTCAACCCAGTGCTGCCACAAACCAGATGGCAGAGACTACAGTCACTATCAAAAAGTTGCACCACAGCTGAAGGTGGAAGAGACACAAACCCCAGGAAGGTTGGTCTGTCAATATTTTGACCCTTCTTACACATCTACAGGCTGTTTCATTTTGAAAGGGCAGCAACAAGAAATCTTCCACAACCCTACTTTCATGTTTTCATGCCCATCGTCATTTCTTCACTGCTTGTTTGTTTTGAAATGCTCCGCTCCACTGGAGGCCATGGTATGCTGGGTTACAACACAGTGTTTCCAGACATGGAGGAATGTTTATAAATCTGTGGGGAAAAATTTAGCTATCTTTTAAAAATAAGCTATTTGTGTATCTGGGTGTAAAAGACTGATGCTCAGCTCAGAGCCTCGTCCCACCAGCCTTCCCTCTGCTCTGGGTCACTGTGGTCGTGTTTAAAGGGTAGTCCTGGGACTATTTTTTTTTATGGTTGCTTCGTAGATGGAAGAGATGACCATGAACTTCAAAGCCTTTGTAACAAGTAAACTCTTAACGATGCCAATATCACATGAAATAGTTGCAGGAGTCTGAAACAGTTCCGCACAAAAGTAAACAAACAGAAGGTTTTGTTATGTTTTTAGCGATGACAATCGTGTGTGGAAGAGTTCTTCTTTGAGCACAACCCATGATACCTGTCTCACATATCGACCTTTTTCTTTGGCTGTTCAACTGTGTTTGTGCCTGATTCTGCTCTAGTGAGAATACACCTGGAATACTGTGTCCAATTCTGGGCTCC